>JAQQRF010000063.1:0-115059 GCA_030523145.1 Trissolcus brochymenae
CAGAAAAATATTTTGTGATCAGCATCATATCTTAACAAATTGTAAATCAGATTTTCATATTGATAAAAATAAAGTTTTTTTTTTTTCTATTGACTTAAATAATTTGTGTTTCATTAAAATTTTTTTTTATGAATTTGAAAATCTAATTTAAGATTTTTTAAAATATTATGCTGATCACAAAATTTTTTTTTGTTTTTTTTTTTTTTTTTTTTTTTTTTTTTAATATTTGAACATCAAATATTTTTTGAAAACTCCAGGTCGTTTTCTACAAATATGAAAGCAGAAATACTTTTATACAAAGTCTTATCTAAAATAGATGTCAACAGATAAAAGCATTTTGTAGACCTGATGGTGTGCGTCGTTTATATATATAAGTATATATTTCCATCAGGTTCATTTGTGCGCAATCTTTGGTCGTAAATTCATTGTTAAATAACGCATTTGGTGTTAAGCTACTGGAAATCTTGACAAGTTGACGGCATGAGTAATCAAACCGTATATCAAGTAAGACATTGCGGCTACTTTATGTGCGACTTTGGGAGTTATTGTACCTGGGACTGTAAGCCCGATGCCATTATTATTTGCATGATAAAATTCAAACGTGTCCATAATTGAAGACACTGATGCAATCAGACTCCATCACGAATTATTCATTGATCATAACTCAATTCTGCTATATATTTTTTTTACTAATGAGTATAATTGCACTTAAAAAAAAGATAATTAAGCCATCAGGACAATTATATTGCTGATGATGGTCCAAAATTAAAAAGAAAAGTTTAATTTCTTGAATATGAAACAACAAAAAATATTATGCAAATTGAATTTTGAATAGAACGTTTTTATGTTCATTTTTTCAAAATGTTTAAACATAAAATATAAACAAATATGATTATAAAAATAAAATTAGCGTATATAGAATGAAGTGAAATGAAATGAAAAAAAAAAAGATATCAGACAGATGTTTCTCGCGAACGTATTCACTGATCGTATCTAGGAGTCAATAATCATTTGTCGGTAAATGATATCCTTTGCGCGCCTCTCATCGACATGTATATTACATGCCCTGTATCTACATATCATCGTGTCTCGCACCGAACAGTAGCTGTACAGTATTAACATCACATCATATTAGTGTATTTTCATGTACAAAGGAAATAAAAAATAATGAACTTTATTTACCAGAGTCATAAATTTTCATCCTAATTATCCTCATGTCAGATGAAGTTATTTTAATATTAATTCCAAATTTTATTAATCAACACTGATCATGTAATATTATCTTTACAAATTATATCGTTTTACAAACTTATGATAATAATTTCAATTAAAATAATTTTAATATAAGATTAACATAAAGACATATACTACAATTCAAAATGTTTTGAAATTTTTTTCCTGGATTATTGTAATAATGATTGAATGTATGCATGGTCTTCATATTTGTGAGTGACAAAAATTTGACAAAAATTTGCTTGCAAATTGACGTTAATGCGCGTTCGTCAAAGTATAACGTATAATAATACCGCTAATGATATTATTAATCACTCTGATAGTCTCAGTGATGTCAATTCGAAGATAGCGATTTATCATTCAGCAGATTGTATCTTCAAATTGCGTACTTACCAAAAAAAGGCAGCTGGTAAAATAACTTATGCAACACGGTTAGGTAATTATGTGGTCAGGGTGCACAACTTGGGTGCTATCTTAAATCGAAAGGGTTACGCTTCGAATTCCTCTTCGAACATTTTTAATAAGATATACCAATTTTTTGGTTTCAGTGAAAATTCTGAGAGATCAATGTAGAATGAAGATAATTTGGGTACAAAATGTTTTTGTTTCTGGAACCAGTTCAAATGAGCGATTCAAACACATTTTGACGAAAATTCCACTTTAAGTGAATTTCGAGATAAGTTCGTTTCAGTACATCAGACCATATTTTTCTCTGACGTTAACAACAAGGCGGAATTAGTCAAAAGGAAGCTCGTATATCATCTATAGACAGGCTCGACCACGCATTATATGATATTTGTATGTTATTCATATTCTGCCTTACTTTCAGCCCGACAAAGACGAGTTACAGTGAATTTTTCAATGAGTACCACTGTTACTTAAGGCCTACGCTACTTAATTCTACTATTTTATCATTTTATATTAACGTTTTATATTTTTCATTTTAAAATTAACAAACACTTGGCATTCAAACTTTTTAGCTCATTTTTAAAATTTATTATTGTAATATAATTTTGGCCAAATATAAATAAATATAAATAATTTTATTTCCCATTATGGAAAAAAATAATATAACAAATAATGATATAACATTTAATTGGCCTTGCATTTTTAGAATGTGTCGGGGACAGTGCATGAGCCATACACAAACCGCTTTTGTAACAGTCTGGAAGGTAGGCGTTCGGAGATATTCTGTTTAAGTACAACACAAAGAGGAAAGCGGCGGCGGGATGGGTGACCGTTGACAAATTCGTTCTGTTTTTCCCCTCGATTAATTTCAAAATAGCAGTCTCTCTGCCTTTTCTGAGAAAGATTGTTCAGTAATTGAGGAATATAAAATGACATCGCTCCACCCTGCGTTAACATTATGTAACAGTAGATTCTAAACGATGTCAACATTTTTTTTTAATGATAAAAAATTCTTTTTACTCTACGAAAAATTATATTTTATAAAATTGAAGAAAATCATGAAAGTGTATTTTTAATGAAAGAATATGCACTTCAAAATGATAAAAATCGTACTTACATTGATAGGTAGTACATCAGAAATGTACAAATATAATGCATATGGAAACAAATCCCTCTTTTTCAAGCAATAACATTCGCAACACATTTTTCTACAGTTTTTAATTTTGATTAATAATAAAAACAATTAGATATTTATAAACTGAATTTTTTACGGTTTTCCAGTTTTCTCGTAAGCAATACTTAATCGATTTCCTTCAATTTTTCAAAGTTTCTTCAAAACATATTTACAGAGTTATGAAAATAAAAATGAAATTTGTTTGAAAAAATGTCACGTTATTTTATTAAACGTCGCCATTTGTTGTAGTTATAAAAAATCCAAATACTTCTATTTTAATGAAGAACTAAGTGGGTGTATTTTGTCATGATATTTAATGGTCCAATTAATTAACATTGAACGAAGAACAATTTTTGTTTGCGTTTTTCGTATTTTTCTTCTTTGGTATTGTTTCGCAATGAATATAAATTTGAATAATTCAAAAACTTGTATTTTAATAATCTTCACCATAGGTTTTATTTCAGCACATGCTTCGGTGTTCAGTTCATTAAAGCGTTGAAAAATAAACTATATACTTTGCGCGTACATAAAGCACGGAATGTCAATGTTTGCATGCGTGGACGAAATTTTAAGTTACCCTTTACAAAAGATACTTGTGAAACTTGAAAATAATTTAAATGTTGATACACACTAATCATACATTTTTGAATATTGATTGAAACATTGAAGAACGAAATTTTGTTTTTGTGCATTATAATAATACATTGTGTATGATTTTCGCTTTCCCTTTTGCGTGACATCAGACGACACGAATCAAATCTCTTCTCTATATCGCGAGAAGGATTTAATAATAGAAATTGTTCGGTGGCTTCTGTAGTTCAAAGGTTATTTCTAAACGTTTGAGAACTGGGTCACTGTGACACCGTGACATTATTCATTATTTGTTATTAACTGCTGCATTTTCTTAGACATATTACGAATGTACTAGTCAATAATTAGTTAATGCTAATTATTACATTTCGCATAAATGTATATCATGAGTGAATTTGACTCACAGAATTCAACTTGGGTTTCTTAAAATGTTGCAAATTTAAATTTATATATATTCATTGTAAAAAATGTCAAATATGAGTGTAATAAATTAATATTCTTTATAGATAATAATGAAACTTTGAATTAAACTATCAAATTAATTATATTTTGATTGATAAAATTCAAGAATTTATTTTTTGAAATGTGAAAATGATCGAAGCTACATGCTTTAAGCTGTGTGGTAATTATCTCGTAATCTTTCGTCGATGGTGGCTAAGAGCGAGCGCGTTACATTGTTATTATAATGAACCACGGGGATAACCATAAGCCGCATCGACAGGGTACGTGATCGTCGCAATTACGTTCTTATAATGATTTCCATGTGAAAGGGGAGGGTGCGAGGGAAAAAATTCGTGAAAAAAGCAGGGGAGAAAGAGAAAGAGCAAACTTGCTCCGGAACAGTTTCAAAGAAATTATCACAAATTATGAAGTCAAGAAATTGGTAGTCTAGCCTGGAGATGATTGACAGCCAGTCTGTCTGGACTCAAGTCGTCCTTTTCTTTGTCTCGTTCCTTTACTCGGCACTTTATCCGCCGGCTCTTCTGTTCTTGTATATCGTTTTCAAATCATGGTCATTTGGAGAAACATATGAAGCGCGATTATTTGGAAAAAAAGTTATTAGTGAAATTCAAAAGTCTATGTTTTAGACCTGCTTTTGTAGTTTTTTCATCCGAATTGGGAAGTTTTTCTTACGTAAGATTCTTTCAAGAAATAATACATTTTGATTTATAGTTCTTATTCTCTTTTGCATGAATTCAAATTGTCAAACTTTTAAATTGCTTATTATAATAAAAATTGTTTTCTGAAAAAAAGTAAATTTATTCGAATCCATTTCACACAGCAAGTAAATTAAAATGCATTATAAATTTATTATAAATGGATTATATTTATTTTATAAATTTATTTGTATTATAAATTTGTAAAGGAGTGTTATAGTCACAAAGTTTTTGTTTTAGCTAATTGTCCGATGATTGACTGCTTTCTTTTTGGAGTCTTCAGTGACCTTATGTATTTGCACTTCATGTGCACCTACAATGTTAAACATTCTGATAACTCTTGAACAACTTTTTGAAACATTAAAAATAAGCAAAATTCAATATGAATAAATATAAAATCTAGCGCTCTCAATTCGAATGTGAACCTTGACATGTTTTATCAAGCTTATTTCATCGAAATGCTCGCGGCAGGAGTTTAAAAGTTTCATATCTAACAAACTGGATGATAATCATAGAAGAAAATTCAACATGACAGGTGACTTAACAATGATTGAACGAATTGCGTGCGACCACACGAACTCGGACTATTTTGCTCTCGTCTATATCGAAAATTCATACTCGTATTTCTGCAATCGGTCCTCTAATTGTATATATACATATACCGTATACATTATTATCAGACTTCTTTCGAAGTTTATAACTTATTTGCTGAGTTTGCAAGTGATGATTTGTAAAAATATGCAGCGACAAAGTTTTGCGTCACGAAAAATTGCACAGAAATAATAATTAATAATTAATAAAAAAAAAAACTAATATTCGGAAAGAAATTTGAAAATGATTTTTTTTTAATCTTTCAATAACGAAATAATTGTATACAAAATTTGGTTGTATTAAACAATAAAAGAGATCAAATTTGCAAGACGGACGTTTTGGTCGTTACAGATAAATTGAGCGCTAATCCTCCTGAGACAGTGCGGGCTATATTTGATGGGGAATTAACTTTCCGTGACCACTCAGTGTTTGTTTGACTTGTATATATAGTTGCAGGAACAGCACAACCTGTTACTGATGGTGCTCAATAAGTATTTCGGACAATAAATTCAGATGGAACCTTAGGGTTCATCGATATCATCCTGACTATTTCACAATACATTTGTGTCGCGTGGCTCTGAGGAAACAAGTTCGATTCATTTCATTCGATTGTACTCCCTGCTCGATGGTCTGAAACCACCATTTGATCTTTTCACTTGGTTTGCGCCATCACAAAACAATATATATAAACTCATGGCAAATGAATTATTGCAAATGAAAATTCAATTTAAATTCCAATAACAATGAAACAATTTGTATATCTATAAAACTGAAATAGTTTGATATTCATTTTTTCTGATTCAAAAAGATATATATAAACGAATAACAATCAACTTTAGCCTTGATGGTCATATACGCGGTCAATTATTTATTATTATACGCGCAATGTATATATATAGATACAATTCTTTAATGAACGGAACAATGATAAGTTAGATCATTGTAATGAAATAAATTTCAAGTATAAATTTGTTGAAAAATATACTTTTTACGTAATATTGAATAATTTGTTAAGGAAGAAGATAATTTTCTTCTGGCGTTCAATAATATCGTAATTTACATTACAAGCAAGAACAATTTGAAATTGCTCCTTGGAGGTAAACGAATCATACCATTTCTTAGATGATTGGAATAATTTGAGGGAAAAACAAGCGAGAGGCAGATATACATATATATATATATATAGAAAGAGATGAATATAAAAATAAAAATGATAAAAAAAATGTCGAAATGTTTTGGTCAGCAGATGATTGGAAATAATAATTGGATATATCAGAGTGGCCTAGAAATATGTTGAAAACATGAGACAATAAGTTATAGGAAAAGGCGGGATGAAGAATAGTAGTCGCGGAATCGTGTAATGCGATGATATCGAAGTTCTGCAGTTACATGTAGCGCCATGTTGGCTCGGGGATTGGCGGACGTGCCGGCTTATTTGGGCGGGGTTAGAGGTCTGGTGGGGGCTGAAAAGGGAGGGTTGAGCGGGAGTGCTGCAGTTAAACTGGTTGCGCATCCTCTTTTGACAGTGGAGTGAAAAAGGACGGCAAGTGGTACTCTCCGCCCTGCATTGGTTGGTCTGCAGCCCTGCACAGTCGCTGAGAGCAGTGCACGAACCGCTCCTACCGGGCGAACACTCTATACCGAGAGCCAGTTCCGTAACTGAGCCGTGTGGCTGTCAACCGTTGACAAGGTCGGTTCATTTATCGCAAGGACAATTGCCAGATGCAATTTGGAAAATACGTGCTTCTCTTTGTACAATCATTGGTCCGTTAAGTTACTCATGAACGTTTCAATTCGGGTTCGTGTGGTTTATTCTGTTTGACATCAAGACGCCGGTGAATGTTATGTGGTGGATGCAATGTGTCTGTCATCGTCACAAGAATTGTGAAAATGCGTCGTCACTGCATGAGGATGGATTACTCCGCGCCAAATTCAGCTTCTGAATGGAAATAATTTGAATGACTTTTTCCCGGCGAGAGGTATTGAATCTGATACCGAGTAAGGGTTGGTGATAAATGATCCAGTTTGAGCGAGTCCAGTGACTAGAGAGTAAAGTATAGGATTACGTTCAAGTATCGCGCGCGCGAGCGAGTGAACGCGCGGGAATGATAATCGTGTGCGAAACTCATGGTGACGATGTAGTGATGTAATTGGAGCAGTGTGTGTGTGTATGTGCATGTGTGACGGTTTGCAAGGTGTACGCGCTGGATAGAAGCGCGTCGGGGCTGGGGGTACTCGGGGGTGGAGGAGGAGGAAGCATCATTGGTCCGGGCCTTATTGGGATCGGCTCATCCACTGATTATGCAGTGACAACATGTTACCCCCCGGCTTCTTCAGCCCTAGGCCACACAACTCACCCTCAGCCCCCAATCCTTGATCCCGCGATGACACCGACCTCGGCTCCAACCCCAGCTTCAGCCACGGCCTCTACCCCGCCGACGGGACCTAACAATCCCGTTGCTATGAGTCAACTTGGCACTGTTTATGCTACCAAAAGGCGACGTCGCAATGGCAAAAGGTCGGTCCATCACATTTATTTCTATACTCGCATTCAGTCTATTTCTATATATACATTCAGTTTTGCACGCCAAAACTACTTTTTTTCACATCTTTTACATTTGGTCTCATATTATAAATTCAAATTCTCTAAATCATGCTGACTGTTACACATACAAAATATTTAGACACAGAACTCTGGTCTTAATCACAAGATTTCATCCAAGATATATTTTTTATGTGTACATAATTGATGTTCATTAATTAATATAAGAATTGTTGATGTTTATTCGACATCATCAGTTGGGATTTACGAAAAACAACGTTGCCAGATACATGATATCATTAGTGCAGAATATAGCATTGACCCATTTGAAAATGCAATATAAGTGAGCGCAAAAGTTGAAATTGTGGGAGCTGCGATGGATTTGGAATGAAAGACTGACAGTTTGGTTTGCGATTCAAACGGCTGACTAAAGTATAATCAGGTTTCGACTGAGTCTGCAGTTGAGAGTAATAACAGTAATCCTTCTCACTCCTTCTTGACTTCGACGGCAATTTAGACGCTCGCTCAAAAACTCCAAATTATAGAAGCTGCTGTCATTAGCGTCCAACCAAGCAACGTTCGCCGAAACTGCGTAAATTTAGTGGAAAGCGTTCGCACCGCTACAGGGTTGGAATTGTTGACCATTAAATACCATGAAATAGCGTCACCTGTATATACATAGGCATATTTCATTGTATTATATATATATCACCTCGCTGATGACTTGACATGCATCATCCACAAACATCGTTTAACAAACGATAATTTACCATTTTTTAAGAAAACAAAAATAGGTGGCTTTTGACATCAGTAACTCCTGAGTATGTTCAACTATATATTGTATGTAAATTGTGTTTACATATATACAAGTTTAAGAATGTCATAATGCGTGAAAAAGTTGAATTCATATGAAAATAGCCGATGAAATCGTGAAATTAATCCGAGGTGACGTATCATTTATTTATAATGGAAAAATAGTGACACGGTGGAGGTTGTAAACTTATATGTTTATATAAGAAAATATTGAAGCGAGCGTGTGAGCATAGAAGTGATACTGATGCCGGATCAGCCAACCTTAAGTTGACAAAGACAAAGCACAAGTCTTATTGTGAAGACGTGGAAAACCGAAGCCCCAAGTGAGTTTGCATTGCAAGCTTTATACACCCGGTTAAACGTCGAGCGCTTAAATTGCACTATAAGAGTTGCACTTGGATCGAATGTCTCGTGACCTGTTGTCGCGGCGAATGGTTCGTGCAAACTTGGACTAATCCAAGCAAAGATTTTTCAGTCAAGATACGATTAGATTTCCCTGGGCATTTTATTTCATATACTCTTATAAATTTACTAACCAAGAGATATTTTTTGACAAAAAAAGGAAAATTGATAAATTGCGCATAAATTATAAGCGCGCGCCTGCGACATGGTTTCTGATTAATTATCATTATTATTGTTATTGTTATTAGTTTCGCATTGTTCTGAGTCTGAACAATTCAAATCTCAAGTTTGTCAAAATGAAATTGAACATTATTTTTCATCTTTTCATAAAACGAACGATAAATTGTGTCCAAGTTGAGTGGAAAAAGTGTGCTATGTTGGTGAAATGGTAGACGGATGAGCATTCTAAAGTTTGAACCGATTACTTCTTAAATGATTACTGCGCATTCTTAAAAGTCCTTATAACATCTATTTACGACCTCGTAACAAACTCGTTTCCTAGAGCTTATACTTGTACATCTTAGAGCGTTCAGTTATCGAATCTTTAAGCCTCGGGCTAAGATTTATCCTTAAACTTTTTGTTCTTTTTTTTTTTTTAAGAAAAAGTATTTATTGTTTTCCCTTCTGTACAGTTAGAGTTTGCACAAAAGCTTCGAAAATTACATTGAGAGATTGAATTTCTTATTTTTTACTTTGTGTAATAAGAAAAACCAGTTGAATTGAAGATTTTTATTTATATGATTTTTTTTTTTTTTTCAAAATTATAAATTATATACTTTCTAAATAATTTTTTAGTCAATTGAAATTTCGAGAAAGTGGGAATCGATTTTGATTATAACATTTGTTGACTATTGATGATTTTATGGATATTAGTAAAAGAAGGTTTTGCATCATCAGATTCATTCATAAAAAATATTTTGGAGAGACTTGTATTGTAAACTTGTACCCGCCAAGACGATGAGAATAACGTGAAGCAACGATGCGCATGTGTGCACTATTTCGGCATACATAAAAAACAGATTACACTTTTGGTATAATCACTTTAATTAATTCATAAAAGCGACATAAACAAAAAGTAAAAAGAATGTAATAATTATAATAAGAATAACACAAAGTTGATAAAAAATCATCATCTTAATAATTAGATTATAATTAAAATAGTTTCTATATATCAAATTAAAATGAGTTGTATCTTTTTTATATCTTTGTACGGTATTTGCAAAATTATTTTCTTTTGAAGACTTAATTGAATTACAAAAAAACAGTGATTGATTAATTACAGAACCTCTGAGAGCAAGAGTAATATGCTCTTTCGGTGGCAGATCCAGTAGATTATAAAGCAAAACAAAAAATAATGCCTTGCTCTAAATCTACGCGACTTTCGGCGTGGTAATAAAATTACTGTCATAAACAAGTCAAAATGGACCCGACCAATCCCCGGCGTCTTAGTTCTTATATATACAATGCAAGAAACGACCGAATAATTTATTCTCACATATATGTTCCGAGTCGCACAAGTGGTTTCACTTTGTATTATTTAACTTTAATAAATATTATTTTCTGATGATGAATAATCATTCAAATTGCAAGCGTTCAAACATTCCTTGAATGATTAATTTTCATTTTTCAAATCTTTTTATTCGTTGAATTTCATAAACAGCCTGATTCTCAGTAAAAATTATGAACCGACATTCAAATTTTTTTCCAGGATTTCAATGATTTCAAGCCAGGCGCAAAAAGGGAAAGAAAAAAAATTGGGTGTGTGGGCATTTTTTTAAGGTAATGCACTCGCATTACCACCGTCTTCGAAATTCATCAGTGAAGCCGGTGGTTAATCGAGCGTTGCATCCCTTCATTTGGCCGTCCGATCTTCTGCCGGAATTTGCATGTTTAGAATGCAGAATTGGGTGATGTAAATGTAAAAATAAGACAGGCGTATAGGATAGCCACTACGATAGTAACCACAGGTTACTCGACTTCTCTGATACAGGCTTCTTATTTGGTGATTAACATTGTTTCGAGAAACACATCAATATTAAAACAGTACAACTTTTAAAAATAGATCAAATTAACAAATACTCAAACATTTTTGTCCGGAAGATAATAAATAATGAATAATAAATAATGAAAAATAAATAATGAAACAAAAAAGATTGGAAATGAAGATTTATTTTTATACAAAGAAGCAACATTTATGGATCGATTATAAAATGCAAGTCGAGGTGAAATGCGAATTTGAGCATTTTTGGTTCGACTGGCATCAAAAGCCTTGACACGACTCGCGGGCATGTGCGCGCGGACGGTTGGTACAGTGTTACCCCCACAAAACTTAGACCTCACGAGCGTATCATTACCCCGCCCAGTGGCTAGCTCGGAAGATTACACGTCTTGACTCAAACACTGGCCCTCGGTCGAATCAACTACTATCAGACTCAATGCGACGTAACGTCCTTCGCCTTTTTATCCTTTATGCACGATTTTTATCATTACGCTTTGATCCCGAAAGCAATAGAGAGGTGAGGTGTGTTTAATTTGATCTCGACTACTGTATAGCTACATATCCATACATTTCCAATAATTCAGCGTCCCTCGCATTTTTAATTCACATTGTTATTCATCGTTATACATTTTCCTTTTTTCTTCTCAACACGAGACAATTGTATTTTTAAACCAAAATTTGTACCTATTGTTTTTCTGGAGCACCGAGTATCTACTTGAACTGTTGTTTATTTTGATCAATATATAGAATTCCACCTGACTTGAGATCCAACCTTGAAAATTTTGCTGATCTCGTCGGATAAATGTCATCTTTAGTGTCGATCCTATTTGAGAGAGGTTTACATATAGAGGAAAAAATTGCATGTAATTCGACGCCTTTCTGATACTTGATACATTCAAATGGCCTGATGTATTGCAGCTACTTTTCGGGTTTAAGCAAACACTTGAACGAATCTTGTTGAAAATAAACGAATTTCAGGTTTCGTTGTGTTGCTGCATATATCCGAAGCTGTACATATTTATTTGAATTCAAAATGCGCAAAAATGTTTGAGACCAAATAAAAATAAAATCCATCCAAAATTCAACTATGTATATATTAATGTATGTACAAAATTTTGTTATCTTTTGAGAAATAAATGTTGGTCCTTATTTTATCATCATCAGTTGAACGTTTTCTTTTGCGTGCCTATCAAGAATGTGTCTATGAAACACCTTTCGTGTTGACGAGTTGTAGGTAATTGTGTGTAACATATACTTTACGGGTAAAATGCATGTGCAATAACTACTGTCATGCAGAATCTTTCAGTTGCTTTTTATATGCTTATTGCAATTTACAATTCGTTTAACAAATTTACACATCCGTCATTTTTCATATCATATATGATATGAAAAAAAAATATACAGACAGACGTCTCTTCTTTTAAATAATAGATCAACATTTTGATATTATCCAGAAAAACAAATGTTCATTATATACAAGATGAAAATAATGACTACTTGTCAAAATTGTGACAAAACTTGGCATCCGGCTTAACGACATTTCAAGTTTACGTGTGTCCAAAAAACTTGATACATACGCAAATAAAGAATTCAACTGATACCTTTTTTTCTTAAATTCTTGATGCAAATTTGTTTCAGCTTTTTGTTTGTAAGCAACGTCATACATAATACATTATACAGATTTTACATATTTGGAAATAATGAATAGTCGTGAACTGATAATAAGAATGAATGAAATTGCAAATTTTATACAGCCTCGCGGCTGAAGGGCGGTCTACAAAGTTTACGCCTTACTTCTTGGTTTTATGCCACTACAGGGTATTCAGTACAAACTGCTACCTTAGTGCGATCAACATTTCGTTGATCTCATATTTCCGTCTCGCTTACAGTGAAGGATCAATTCTTTCTTATAATTATTTAATTACGAAGCAAATCACAACATTGCTCAAAATACAAAAATGCGTTCGTAATATAGATGTGTGTATACTCACATACCATATATCGGGCAACTCGATGGGGTTGAAATCACGGCCAAATTGTTTCAATGTACCCGTGGCAGATAATGTCGACGTAATTACCCGCACGTAACAACGTTTGATGCATGGCGACCATTATGTTTCCTATTAAAGTAGATTTGCAGAGCTGTAAACCGGAAAGGCACACATCGTTTTCGAAAATTATGTGGGCAACCTAGCTATATAGACACCCTGCAAGAAAGTAATGCATGCATGAATTTATATTTGAACTTAATTCGCCTAATTTGTGATTTGAAAAGAAAAAAAAAAGTCAGATTGGCGAATTAAATTTGGTATGTCATTAATTAGTACGAAATTAATAATCGAATTGGATATAAGAAACGAATAAAAAGAATAACCCAGAGTTTCGTAAAAAAAAAAAAAAAAAAAAAATAAGAAAAGAAACTTGCACTCGCGATGCAATTTCCGGGTGTAGCACTTGCAATACAATAATACAAAAATAGGCGGTTCCGGGGCGAGTTCAGTATCGACTGCAGTCTAGACTGAGTAAGAGCTAATTACACAAAAGAGCAAGAAGAAGTTAAGATAAAGACGAAGAAAAAAAGAGACGAAGGGACCAGCTGGAAATTATTATTATTTCTCAATTACTGATCGTCAAACTAGCGGCAGCGTCTCTCGCAAGCCTGTAATTTTAAATAGCTGGTAAGATTTAACGCCTTATTTTGTTAGTCGATTGAACACTCTAAAAGTGATTGTACTTTTCTAAAAAACAATAGCAACATCATTTTGCCTTCAATTCTTTTGATATTTTTTGTATCAACATTTGTTGAATTCTTGATGAAGAAAGTATCTAGTTGTACTTAAGAACTAAAACAAAGTTTGTATAAAACTTTGTTGTTAATGCAAATTGTTTATTATTAATATGAAAATTGTGATTGACAGAGTGTGTGCAGGTCTAATTTAATGTCTATAGGATATGTATAAATTGCAGTCGCAACTGAAACTGCCCCGCGGATCGATAATGATTATGGCCCTGGTGTTTTCAACTCTGGTATAATCTACAAAATTTGCTACCCCTTATTTTGCTTTTATCTTGCGCTCTTACATAATTACTTATCATACGTTTTGAATGTGCGAGTGCGAATGCAACAATTATATACTGCCAAGTTTAAAGGGTCAGTTGCGTTATCTACCCCATCACGATGCCGCGCCGCGTAATTAGCTGCCACTATTATTTATGATGTTCGATTTGGATCAGGACATTGTCGAGTCAATTCCGTTCAATCGATTTCAATCTGTCTTAAGTTCGACCTTTATTGTAAGATATGTTCCAAATATGCCAAATATAAACTTTTGATCAAACAGTTTTCAAAACTCAATTCCATTTTTGCCTTAATTTTGTTATTAAATCGAATCTATTTTCGTTTCATTTTCTTTTAACTATACTTATCACAACTTTGTTCAACTTTCTTATATATTTCTGAAAATGTTTGTCACTTTTTGGTCTTTTTAGGGTTGCATAGAACGTTTCTTTTACAACTGAGTTTTTTTTAGTAGTATTACAAACAACATAATCTGCGTTTTTTTTACTATAGACGGAACCGTACAAATACGTATACTATATACAAAACATAGGTATAGTTTTTACTCGCAGGAAACTTGCCCGTTCAGTAAGATGAACGGATATCCGTCATAAAATCCAAGTCTGTTTTCTGTCATTCAATATAGACTCGTCGACATTTGTACTTGAATTTAATTTTTCATTCAAGAACATTTTTTTAACTGTACAAGTAATAATAATCACTTGCACCTTTAGTTTATTATTTCAATTGTAATAATGTATATCCATTAAATATATTAAAAGAAAGTTATTCAGATATTTATCAACGATAAAGATTGCAATTCTGTAATTCTACAATCTTCAAGGTACATTCAAATGTTCAATTAAACAGTAAAACAGTCGAATATATATATGTATATTCAGGGAATTTTTGTTCGATGTTGTCGGTTTTATCATTTAGCACGACAATCGTGCATCCAAGCTGAGCAAAACCTTAGTTTTGCCAATTAAAGTCTTCCCTTCGGATATCGAAGAACCCAAGAACGACACGAAATCGTGGTATTATCTGCCTTCTTCCGGTCATCTCATCTACACCGTTTTCTAAAGAATATCGTAATGAGAGAGTTTCTTTTGATGAGCATCAATCTGATTTCTTAACCCGATCAAATTTAATATCATTGCATCAACTTTGTTTAAACATAATTCATCTCTTTGAATTCAAAAATAAAACAATCAAAAGCTCCGATATCCATCGATATTTTCTTATTGTATATGCATGATTAAAACATCTTCAGTATTTAGTTATAGAATAATTTCAATTTTGTCATAAAAGAAATAATGTAGCATTTGGTCAATTTATAATATAACTCTTGAATGATCTGTTTCAATTTTATATCTTATTTATGATCACTGAGAGTGAATGTATATGGATAGCACGTAGAAATTAAATCAATCCCAGTTATTTTTGAATCACCATTCATTAATGCATTTAACGTGTGAATCGTGAACATCAGGTAGCGAATATACTTCTAAAAAAAGAAAGTGACGGGTAAGAAAACAAGTATTTTTAGAATAAAAATTTTGATGAAAAAAAAATAGATGCACTCAGATCTGTTCTGAATGATGAATAACAAAGACACGTTCGAAATTGTTGTCTTCATCAAAAATGATCAGCGCATTTAATTTGATTGAACAATTTGATTTGTTGAATAGTTGCAATCTTGAAATAATCATGATTACAATGAGAAAAATTTGTCCCCATAATAACGACCAAACAAAACTGAACCTGTTTCATGATAATTTATCTGAGAGTTTGCTTTGATTGAATTTTTATCCAAAATGTTGAATCCAAACTATTTTTACAGTGTTACTTTTGGTAAGGTCTTTGCGGAGACGATTTTGTCAGCACATCAGATTAAGAGCTAATTCTGGTTGAAAAAAACGTCGGATCGTGGTCGAATGAGGGTTACTGTAATCACCCTTCTGTTTTTTAACAAGATCATGATTCTCAAATGACACCTGGGGTGTCTAACACACAACAAACATTATGCAAAGGCAAAACGCATAGAATCTCCCTTTGCAGCTATTGTAATCCCTACATTAAAACAGTCTGATACTTGTCATCAAAACACCTCTATTCTTCAGGGTCTTGAATTCGAATGGATTGAAAAATCTCTGGGTCATATTATTTATTTTTGGGCCATTAATTATACTTTCCTAAGTTGTTTTGAATTGGTTGCAGACCACGGGCCAGAAAACAAAGATACAGTTTGGAAGCAGAAAAATTTGTTGACGAGCTGAAAAATGATGAAAATTGATGATTGAGTTTATGAATTGGTTCAAGATTTGATAAAGCTAATGCAGGGCGTGGTTTAGCACCCCAGAGGCCCAGGATAGGTTGATCGGGGTTGGTTGCAAACGAGATTATTCTCTCGGTTCTCTCACCCATGTTCGAATAATCCAATAGTTTTGCACGTATACATTGTCATCGGCATCAGGCAGGCCTTGTTATTGCGACTGCCGGCTTAGTCACTGCAACTATTCTGATGGTATTAAGCGGATATTGCACTCCACGTACACTGATAGACTAGACATACAGAGACATATCCGCTTATTTGCGCCGAAGACCGATGAGTGTTGACTTCACCTCTGAGGATAAGCCAATGTAGGAACAGCTTCGCTTCATCGAAGCGTATACAGCTTGAATTTGTCGACTTCGCTATCTAAAGGATTCCGATGGATTTTCTATTTTATCCACACGTACAACCGTAAGATTGATGGCTTTCGAATTTATTTGTGGGGTTTGACTACTCAAAGGTTTCGATTTCGTAATTGTCACGATTTTGTTAGCACGACTTAGAGGGTTAAACCTGCTCTTTCCTGCTGAATCAATCACAATAGGCCAACACTATTAAATAATGAACACGACAAATATTCTTCCACCAACTCCAATTACATTTCTTCTTCAGTAAATATCCTTGGTCTGAGAAAATTAGTCTTGGAGTAAGAATAAACGCTTCCAATAAAAGACAACAATTCTTGGTCTAAGGAAATTATTTTAAGATCAAAACTAAAATAATCCAAATTTTAATTTCTTCCTTTAAGAGTAAGATTTTGTTTTTTCATTGTTTCATTCATGTTTTTTAAGTTTATCAGACATTTTCGAAAATGTTATATGAAACAAATCTTTTGTTATTTATTTTTGAAACAAATTTTGCACGTTATGGAACATTGATTTACGGAACAAAACCTAATTTGAGGAGAAGCTCAAGAGTTCAGTAACAGTCAAAGAGTTCATATTTCAACGGAGGATATGTATCGACTGGACTATGTCGCCCTAGTTAAAAATTGTACACTTGAAAATCAATTTATTCAAGGAATAATCTTTTTGATTTTGAATTTAACAAGTGGGTATATAAATAAATAATTATATTCCATTTTTTAAACCGAATTTCATACAAAAAGAGAATAATTTTCAATGTTTATATTATTAAAAAAAAAAAAAGTTCCAGTACAGATGTATAGAATAACAAATTTTATCAGAAGAGCCAATGATTGAAAATTATCTGCAGATCTGATTATTTTATTGTTGAAAAAGTTGAATATAATTTGAGTTTAACATAATCATCATCCTGAGCATCATCGATCAAACAAGCAACACTTATATAAAATTGTAGAATTGAACGAAAATAGAATAATAAAATTAAACATCTGTCAAGTTAGTCGACTTTTTATAATACTATTCTAATTTTGTGACTCCATTAGCCTAGAAAAGTGACACCGCTCGACTTGGCTAGAAGACTGCTTTGTGTAACAGAATCATATTTTGCAAGTACAAAATGCAAACTTTTCTGTCTTGGACGGATTCAATTGCACCCTATACTGGTTCACATTTCAATCAATGAATTCTTTGCATACACAAAAGCACTCTCTTTCAACATTATACTGATCGCAGTATGTTTCCAGTTTTTTGGAGGTGTATTTCGTCTCAAAAAAAACCGGATCATTTGTATTGCAAAAGTGTGAAGAAAAATGTTGAAGAAAAATATTTGTTAAAGATCTGAGTGCATCTTGGAGGGGTCTAAGGTTAAATGCTCGTACATATATGATCTAAACGACATGGAGCGTAAATTAAGCGGTATTTCAACGAATCGTGAGCAAGAAATCGGGACATTGAAAATCGGTGTGCACTCAGCAGGTACCTTGAGATACCAGAGGTCGTGCCTCTGTGCTTGCGTTACACTGCCAACACCTTCTTAGAATCGTCCAGATAACACTGTCCAGTGACAAGTGCATAGCCAAGTTGTGCGCTCAGCAGTGTACACATACATGCCACTGCAGATTATAAGAGCCGTGCAATACCTAACTCGTGAAAATATCTTCGAGTAATGAAGCTGCATTATTGCTACAGCACATTTGAAATCGTGCGAAACGAAATTTATGGCTGGCAATATTTTCAATGTTGTAAACCATTCAGATTAGAATTTAAAACGTTTTCATTAATGGTCATCTCTGTTTTATTTATTCTATAATCCAAACTATTCTTACACTCTATTATTTATTCTATAAAAAAAGGAACAAATTTTTAAGAGATAAAATTTAATTTGTTTTATAACAAATATTATTATTCAAGGCTCAATTTGAAACAATGTACCGAATAGATGACGGAATTGTTCTTTTATTCTCATAATTCGTTGCTCTCTTTCTCTCCTCATCGCTCACTGTTTGTCTGTCTCCTAACAAAATCGAACGATACAAGGGTCTGGTATGCGACGATATCAACGCATTAGCATCCCAGACACACAGGTTGTGAGTTACAACGTTATGCACCCAATAGAATAATTAGTACTATTTTTACACATTACTAGATGAAAACAGTATTTTTTTAATACAATTTTTTATAAAATAAGTTTTTTTTAAGATATGAAAAAAAAAAAAAAAACAAAAAAAAGAGGATGAATTGGAAATGATGTTTATCAATGAATGTCGAGGCGATTCCAATATTTTATGAACTGAAATGAAAATGCAAAAGTTGATATTTAATTATCTGGTTAAAGTGCTTAATGAGTCCGTAGGACGTATGTTAATGCGTCGCGTAGGATATTTACATTTACGGTAGCTGAAGGAAGAAAGAGAAGAAGAAGTCTCGCCATTTGGTCCGCTACATTTTGTATATCGGCGTATGCGGGACATGTGCATTATTTCTTCGCCCCTCTCGTCTTTTTCTTTTTCTCTTATATTCTCGGCCGAATATCGAATCGTGCGAGTATATAGAGACAGAGAAAGAGAAAAGACTTTCTGGCCGACATCAGAGGCCAACATCCGATAAATGGTTTCGGGATCACTCGATACTTCGGTGTTGACATTTCTTTTACACTTATTTTTGTACTCTTTCTTGTCTATTCGACTTCCGTCTCTCTTTTCTCTTGAATCGAACCGCCCGTTCATCGTTCAACAAAACACGACATCGCGCGTTTCGACATTCAGTAGCAAACGAAATTCAAATCTCAACAAGCTCGATGAATGAAAATAAATGTTCAACAACTTTTTTTTCAAATTTGCCACTTTTATTCAAAAATATTTATCTTAATATTCGAGCAGGCGAATTGTATATGGTACGAAAAAATTTTACATCAGGCAGCTGATGACAATATAGTTATATTCGAATACGCGTGCAGCTGCATAAAATTATCTTTTTGTTCTTTTTATTACGAAATTCTCTCTAGACTTGCAAAAGCCGTCGACGGTCAGTATGTGACGCGAATTAATATCTTGCTTTTAATCTTTATTTGTTTGTCGTTTTTTTTTCTTCTAAAATATTTAGGTTTTGAATTTTGTTACTGCAACTCATTCAAAATTGAAAGAATTTTTGTTTAATGGCTTGAGAAAATGATGCACTTGTTAAGTTGTTACATAACTTTTTATTTCTCCTAATACATATGTAGGCATGATGAATTTCGGTCTGACTTACCAACGACACACTCTCTTAAGCGCATTTATTCATCACACCGGCAACAAGAAGAGATGAGGCTCGTATCTTCACAAGATTAGCGAGCTCGATATATATTACGATTTGTCTGACGTGTCGTTATATGTATATGGATTTTATATTCGCACGCACATATTTTGAGGGCGTGGCTATATGACATTTTTCATTTGACAATTTTGCCTGTCATGATTTTGCCTGACAGGCCTTTTTTAATAACAAACTTTTCGACAAAATTAATCATTGAAAAAAAAAAACAAATTAATAACATCATAATTATAATAAAAATGTATACAACAAATATATAATGGTAAATCGGTAATAAAAATGGCTGAAGGTTTGAAGGAGAGGTGAGATGCAAAATGCAGCATTATCACAAATCAATCGGTATATACAGTTTCATTAAATTCGAACTCATTCCGGTTTTATAAATATGTCGATTTCTCAATCTCGGTTGATCGGAGCGCCATTAATCTATGGGGACATCCGAAGCCGAATTCGTGTACGATCTTGCCAGTTTCTTCTTAATGTTTTCCTAGTTGATTATATGCAGGTATCGTGTCCGGAATTTCGAATTCGTCTGTAAGATTAATGAGAAACCCATTTATTGGTTATCTGCAGTCGGTCGCTCACAGCAATGGTAAAAAGTTTCAGACCGATTTAGATGTTGATTTAATTTAGTCGTCGCACCCAAATCCAAAACAGCCACGCGTTCTTGTCTCATTGTCAAAGAAATCAAACGAGACATGTTCTTTTTGCGTGACTACGTTTCTTTGCTTTTACCCCTCATTTTTTTATCGGATAACTCGTGTTTGCCAGTAGCATCTCCAGTTCAATAATTTATCCATTGTAACTCGCTGAATATTCATGTAATTAAATATATCAATTAATTTATAATACTATCCGTTTATAATGCTTTAAATGGAAACGACTTTATTATTATTATTATTATTACTTTATTCAACTTTTTGTTCACAAATTAATATTTTTCAAATGAAAAAAGCCATTAAATATAATTTTTCCATATCATTGTGCGGTTAATAAAATGTATGCATTCAAATTAAATCATTGATTTACGTTAAATTTGCGATATCAAAATGCACTGCAGATATCTTGGGTGCATATAATGAAGGGACCCACGTGTCTGCGGAAGGATCATTATCAAATACCTATATAGTACTGCTAAGATTGCGAATCTTATATATAGCTGCGGAAATTATGTAGAGAACAGAATCAATACTGTCATTATGACGACGAAGTAAAAATAAACTCATTCACCGAAGATATAAATCAACGCTATAATTTATATTTGTGTAATGGTTTAACCAGTACTAAAAAATAAATACAGTTCTTAGCGTGGCATCGCCAATACTTAACCAATTCATACCACAAGCTTTACACAAAAAACTTTTACTTGTGATGGTTCTTGACGCATCTGAATCAAAATTTGTGAGAAACTATGTTCACTCAAAAAAATGACTCGCGGAGAAAAATTCAACGTGAAAATTGCATTCTAAAAAGAATCTCTTAAAACAAAATCAATTTTTCTACTAAGATAACAGAAATTATTCTTAATCTTTTAGTTTTTAAGACTGTGTTTCTTTGTCTGTTTTTCCAGATGGAAAAAAAATTTCAAAACTAAATTGTAGGATTTACTTTAAGAATGCATATTCGATACATCTTTCATATATGAAATATCCATATAACAATTTGACCAGTTTATATACTATATGAGGGGGTGAATACAGTCAACCATATGACGAACATGGTAACCGCAATATGAAACTTCCAAAAACACCAAAAAATAGGGTTTGGTGAACATAAATAATATACTACTGTATTTAATACGAACCTTTGCTTTGACCAAATGCATTTTGATCGACAGTATACTGCGTGCATATGAGCTCAGCAGGATGTGGTAACAACTTTTGTCATTTTTTTCATTCCTCGAACTTTATTCATGTATCGATTCTTACAACAACAAAATATCTGAAACATAAAAAAAAATAAAATTATTAATTACATATTACATCGTTTTATTAACTTTTAGTACAGCAGAGTAAAATGATTTATCTGCTAATTTTATCATCATATTTTATGATAATTATAATAGAGCCTCATGTTTCATTTTGTGTCAATTCCTCATTAATGAAGTTTAGTGAAAAGTTACTTATTCAAAGACACAGAACTGTGCGTGTGAGATTGCAGTAGCATATAATTCTTTGTCTTACACCAGTTATGAGTTGTATGTAGCGCATGACGTCTTATCATAAGCTGGTGCAATGGAGCAGACAAGGGTGTATCTTACTGCTATTTAGGTATCTCAGCACTCATTATTTGTAAAATTCATTAAAAAAAAACACTTTTCTTGAAACATAAAAATTGCTTAAATTAAGCATCTTTATAATTGAATCATTTTTATCAGTCATGTTTGATGATTTTATCTATCGGAATTGTTTGTCTCATCCTTGTTCTACTTTTCAATAGTTAAATCATTTTCGAGTAATCAAAAATGTTATTACACATAATTTGATATATATTAATAAATTATTTGAACTTTGAATAAACAAGTACCGCTCGTTTGTTTGTACTAAGCATGCCGAATAACTTACAATTCTAAATGGCACAAAAAAAACTCAACAGATTCCGTATATATGCATATATAAAAGCAACTTGGGTAAATAAATTCATAAACGTGTTTTTATTCAGTTAAGTTGATCGAAGTAGAACAGTTTGAATGCTTGTCGCATTAATTATCATCGCCTGCGTGAGATTAATTACACTTTAATGCGTTCCTCCGAATGTTCGGCTTGCTCGACTATTTATCCCGGATGCAATTTATCGGCAGATGGGCACCGACGTGCCGATTGAAGTGCTTCTTAAAATGCATACCTTGTTCTATCAGAAAAAAATGCACGAATATAGTGCATTGTGCGCTTGAATTATTCACGCTATAAATTTTTGCCCGTTCTTCGATAAGCGTTAATCTAAAAATAATAACAAATTATTTAATTAACCAAAAGATTTCGGCAATTTGCAAAAACACAGAATTCAAGTTTTCCAAATATTTTTCATACAAATTGTTTTGGCACATTTTTTCCAGTAAACAATCTTAAGAAGATTCTGACGGCAAAAAGTTGACAAAATTCACAAGGTATTATATTTATCGTTGCTGTTTGTCCACACGTGAAAAGGAATCCTTTTTCCCAGGCAAAAATTTACAGCCATGCATCATAGATGCAGTAAAAGTGGAGACATAAATGTTATCACTAATGGTAGCAAATATGTACAACCAAACATGTTTAGTTGAACCTGTTTAATTGACTTGTTTGTTAAATTGAATTTATTTTTGTTAGTTGCTTATCTGGGCTTATCATGTTTAATATAATGAAAAAAAAAAAAAACGATTTGTTTAACCCATCAGATTCAAACTGATGGCTTTTTAATTATATTCGCATGACGCATGATCTTGGCATCGCCGTGAGGAAACGCGTTTGTTCTTTTGCGTTAATTACGCCGAGCTATGACAACGTCACTGTACTTGCACTCGCGGCGTTGCATGACGGAAAGGACGAAACAATCGTCAACGCGCGTGCTACGACTCTCTACGAACTACTTATGTAATTAAACGAAACGGCAATATATCTTGTCACAATGTATGGAAAAATATCAATTTTTCACATCATTAATCTGCTTTTAGGTTTATACTGGTCGTCGTGATATTTAGCAACTGTCCAAGTAATTAGATCATGTAACGATCGCAAAAGTTTATTTTTTTCTTCATCCTCGTAAACAAAATTTAATTGACTAAAATCTCTTGATAATTAATAATTGAGAGTACAAATTGAATTCATTGGCAAACTGAAGCCTCGTTCAAATAATTTTTATTTATCGCTGGATAAAAATTTTGCTTTGAAAGCAACAAAGCAAAAAATAAAATAGTTCAGCAAACAAAAAACGACATTTTAAAAAGGTCTGCAAATAAAATGGTAAACCTTTTACCAGTGAAGTTTCTTTGACCCACCTTCGGGTTGATGATTACGAGCTTCCTAATGAAAGCTAGCAACCCAGGTATATAAAGTCTGGCACCCCGGAACTCGCTGTGGTGCGTCTAACCTCGAAAATCCATATAGTACTCCCGCCCCAAGTGGCGCTTGCGCAATTTGTCTCGCTTACTTTTTTTCCGTAAAACTTGATGCGCTCGAGTTGATGCAAACTAACACACACATAAATTGTTGTAGGTACACCGATATAAACACTTGCACTATCCCGCGAAACAGCAACTATAACGACAATGCGGGGAAATTGTACGCTAATGAAATAGAAAATGGCGGGCGATCCTGGATTAGGGTCGCTTGACGCAGTGACCCTAGCGATAGCGATCATATAATGATAACTAACTGGAATTCGACTTATTTCAGCCAACGAGCAACGAAAAATTTGTTTCTTTGCAGAAACGGCTTTGCTGTACACGAATCCATAAAATTAAGCATTTAATGAATCATGATATATTGTGAGAAGGTAAACAATTTGACAGGAAGACACAAAGTATACTAAATAACAGTACTAATGAAAAAAAAAAGATGTCGAAAAAAGGATCGAACGCGCATACGTCCGGAAGTGGAGAGTCTCTTTTTTTCCTCGAGGGTGTCCGCGGCGATTTTCGAGGACGCGAGTTCAACTGTAAAAATGGTGGCTTTAATTAAAATGCTTAGGGGTTAGAAAGCGTGATAAATGAGACTGCGCTGCGGCGAACCAACGCCGGAGAACTCTATTAATTATTGGATGACACAAAATCCATTATCCGGGACGAGGTTCCCAAGGGCAGTGGTTCCGGATTGGATGACTGGTTTGCTCAGACGCCATTAGGATGTTCGGTTCTTGGCGGCTGACTCGCTTTCTTTCCTTCATCTCTTTCCTCTTTTTTCTTCCGCGCAAAACAAAGCTAATTATAATTTTCGTTCAAGAGAATAGGTCACGCGCCTCGCTTTTATGTATCATTATCACTTTTGCCTGTATCCCTGATACTCATTTATCATTATTGAATTTTGGCTTCGCATTTTTGCGCGTACAAACATGAACTTCGAAATCATAATTATATCATACAATTGATGAAGAGTTATCTGATTTATGACATTGTATATTTCTTACGTTTCAGCCTGAAACCTCCGCAAAAGGACGGTGTGACGAAGTCGAACCCCAGTAAACGTCATCGAGAACGACTGAATGCAGAGTTGGACACCTTAGCTTCTTTACTTCCATTTGAACAAAATATTCTTAGTAAGCTGGATCGTCTCAGCATACTCAGATTAAGCGTCAGTTACCTCAGGACGAAGAGTTACTTCCAAGGTGAGTGTTCATCTTTTCAATATTTTTGAGCAAAAAAAAAGGGGTTGGAAAAGTTGAGACAATTAAGACATCATTGAATCAATGCGAAATGATTGATCATGGCGTTGCTTCTGTTGTTGCTTATCTGAAATCTGCTTATATATCTACTCATACCCCGTATCTATACCGTTCGTGTCGATACCTTCAAGCTCTTTGGAACACGCAAGTCACTCGTTTACGTCATAGAAACAATGAACAGTTGAAAACAATACCGGCTAAACTTGAGTGCTCAATTGTTTCGATATTTTTTTACAGATTTCGATCCATTATCTTTTTTTATCATACAAAATGAAATAAATTACGATAATGATGACATAAAAATAAATTAATGTACATGTGTGTGTGTGTGTGTGTGTGTGTGTCCACAAAATCAATCCTTTGCGAATATAATGAAAAATTGATTAATCTCACAAGGTTATAAAAACAACGTTTTAATTGTACGAGGTACAATTATTTTCAAACTGTTTCATTAATAATGTTCATTAAAAAGTTTAGAATTTTGTTGGTGAGTTTGATGATTATAAATTATCAAATTAAGAGTGACGTAGTGCTAAAATCGTAAAATCGCGGAGCACATACACGTTCGACGGAGAGTTCTCGTATCAAAGCAATTAATCGCGCCGACGAAAAGTCCAACGAATCCGCGTGAATGCCCGTAACTGCACCCACACCTTTGGTTGAGGCTGGTCTTCCTTAGCGATTATCTCTCAGCTACTATACATAAAACAATTCACTTTTTATATCGAATATGTCTGATCCTGTGGCTTGATGTTATTTACAATTATTATTATTGTACAAAATTTTTTCATTAAAAATGTTCCATTTTTTAAACTGCTTCAAATGACACTTTAGTTTATAAGCTAACGTTATATTGCGATTATTATAAAGCTCAATAAAACGGGCGTTGTTATGTCTGAGTCAGGAAGCCACCATCTAAGATTTAAAATAAGATAGTGCTTATTTGTGCATTTTCATCATAAAAGGTTGAAAAATATGTTGAAACCATAAATTTGTTGAAACAATAAGTAAAAACTATGAATCCAGAAATATGAATTATTGGCAAACACATAAACGAGTGCTTTCACAAGTTGTTCCGGTAGCAGATATTTTAAAGAATTGAATAATAACAAAAAATTGTAGAGTTTTATATGTGTGTATAATTTATAGGAGGAAATATATAAAAGCGTGAGCATAACTGATGTATGAAATGTTGATAAGCATATTTGATGCGCGTATATCGGATCTGAATATCATCAGTGATTTAACATGATGAGATAGTTTGAATGGTATAAGTAGATGATGATAGAGAGTTATGCCGATAAATCGTTAAAGTGTTGCTAAGAATGAGCCGCGTGGGACGAAGGTACGAACTTGGAGTAGCAGTAGCAGCGGCTAAAGATGTGCTATCTGTAACCTCGAGAGCTGTGCCGAATGTATCTGTTGGGTTCACACCACCTCCTCAACACTTATTCTCCGGTCTTTTCTGCATTTGCTCTCTTTGTCATGCTTGTTTTCTCTATCTATCTTCGAGCTGTTTTTTGTTTCGTTATTTTGTGTTGGACTGTGCAGTTGAAGCCGATTGAGCCGACTGGCATCACGTTTGGGCTGAAAAATCAGCGCGGCTACCGCTGAGATCTAATTAATTTACATAGCGGCAACCGAGGATGCTACACCTACCATCAGAATACATTCTCTCGCTGAAAGAATGAGCCAAGTACGATTATTGGCGATCGCCAAGAAAGATGACCACGAGGTCTCGCCCGGGGTCTACTAGATAGCCTTTCGCCGCACTTGCGCGCTCTTATCATTCGTCGCTTATCACATGTTGGGAAATCGGCTGCCACTGCTGTTCCCCAAGACTCGATCTCAGTTCACTTATTTTACCTGTATTTCATTAGATAAAATGTATTGCAAATAATGAGGCTTTTTTATGGAAAACTATACAGCCTGGAGAACTTGCGATCATGCTTCCGATTGCTAACCAACACGAGTAAATAACATTAGCAGAAAATTCTTCTTATTCTGAATGATGTCATCAAAATTAAACGAAAAACAAATTCACTACTGTGACCAACTATTGTCATACTTACGTTGCACGTAAATGCTTATTGGCTGTGTCAGTAGAATTGCATATTATTTGTTAACAACATTTGAAAGGGGGTCACTAATTTGACTCGAGTAAATTGTTATTGAGATCAGTTGACGTAAATTGCAAAATACTATAAATCCAGTTTATTGTCGGGCTCTTTTTTGCATATTTTTCTCTGTCGCTGAGACCTTAAATCACTCGACATTATCGTGACATGTCACAATGCATCCCACGATGAGTCTCCGTCAATTAATGCGCGTTCACTCGTTGAACGACAAATGATTTTATTGATCAATTGATATTCTGAGCGTAAGTAATACGTTCATCTGGATTTATTATGAATATCTAATTATCTAATGGTGTTTTAAATGCAAATCAATCAATTAATTCATAATCAAATTCATTATTCTTCATTCTGGCAGTATCGTACAACAAATTGACACCTGTTCGATGCCAATTTGAATTCAATCCGTATACTTACAAGTATTAAAGTCCAAATTAATTGGTAGTATAAACGTTTTTATGATAATAATGATAGTCGAAGAATTTCAATTTTTGGAGTTCGATTCTCACTCGTCAAAATGTAGTCTGTGTACGATCGCGTTACGCGACTTTCTCGTATAGACAACGATGATGACGACTTCCGATAAGAATGACGGAGGACGCAGTAAAGGTGTTATTACAGCTCAAAATACGTTGAACACCAGCAAACATCGAGCAACACTTTTATGAGGGAACGATGGTATTAATTGCAAGAGTTTATCCATAATGCCTGCAATCATTTTAATTAAGAACGCTACTACCCTCGCATATTCACGGCCTTACACACTGTGCGAACAATATTTATTCTTTGCTTCGACATTTTTCTTTTACACAATCAATCAATTGTCCTCATTTTGGTTTAATCTCTGTTGTGAAAAATAATATATCTGAAACTCTTTTCTTAATCTCATTTCTATAACCCATATTCATCTAATAAGGAATGCATCGTTACATAACTGTGATAGAAATATCATTTTTTAACATTTCAATTGGAGAAAGTATTGCATCAATTAATTAACTTTTCATCAATTTTTATAAAAATAAAAATTCTTCAGTCAAATATGACAAAGGTCACAGATATCGACCAACCTATTTTCAAGAAAATAATAATTGTTCGCATCATGCTTCCGTAATGTAAAAGATATATCTCATGAGAGCTAACATTTTCTATGTGGCCGAGATTTATTACAATTAAATTTGTAATCAGAGTACAAAATTTCGAAGGTGTTATTCGATGGATTGAAGAGATGAAGGCACTTTTATGAATGAGTTGTATCTTTAGAGATGCAAGATAAAAATCGCATGTATGCACATATAATTGGTACTAATAAAGTAATAAATGTGAATTGCAACATTCATATCAAATTTCTATGCATACGAATATATAATACGTACACATGCGCGCGGTATAAGTATAACAATCGAACCGTATCTGCGTAATCACATCACAGACAAACCTAACAATAACAACTAATAAGGAGATTAAGATACAAATTTCTTAACGAAGATCGAACACACTTGGTAAAATAATTTCAACATTTTCACTTGCATGCTGCAAATGATTACAAATGGTAATCATTTTATGTCCAAATTGATGCTACTGTTATCTCGACTTTACACCTATATGTGTGTGTATCTTTCACCAAGCATACATGCATGGACAATTTAACTCTATTTTTGTTGATTTGAAACAAATAAACAAAAACAATAAAGATTCGGTAATAATGATTGAGTTTAGAGCTCTGTTTGAGATTGCATCGGTATTCAAAATGAACCATATTATTTCTTTTTTGTTTCGCTTTTTTAGGTTCAACGTTAATTAGTCGTTAATTAATGGAAATGACTGACGAGAATGGCGTATATTCTAGTTAAACTAATAAAAACCGATCCAGTGTATAGTTGGAAAAATAACATACATAAGCGTCCCAATTTCACAGAGAGATGTTTCCAAAGAACTATTCGGTTACGGTCAGATTATGATACAACGTGAACTAATTTTCATTTCGAACCTGTCGACAGCAATCAAAATGCGCGCTGCTTATGACGAACAATTACTTGTTTTATGCATCGTAAAACAAGTCTTGATTCCATCTTGACTTAACCATTCAAATTGAGAAATTGCCGCTCCATATATATGCAAATTCGCGTACTACCACTGTGTTAATTACAGGAGACCATTAATGATGAACAATTTCAAATCAAATTGAACGTAATTGCTAATGGGAAAGTTGCAAAGAAGAAGAAAAAAAAGCTGATGTAAACTTTCAATTAACATTTATTCACAAAAATCAACAGTTGAGATTGTTTCAAAAGTTTCGTATACTTTGAATAGGTCGTATATAAACGTGAGTAATATTCAATTTCCAAGATGTGAAGCGATGAAGTGCAGATGGCAGGTATCGTAGAGCTATACGCTGTTGCACGCATCGCAAGCACGCTGCACGCTAAGTTGTTCTGTTTGCCATGCCATGCGACGATCAGCCAGAGGCTTGAAGGTTCCTTGGCACTCCTGACCTAGACTGAACAAAACATCCGTACGTGTGTGAACACATACGCAAAACTTTGCTTGGCATAATTTGGAACCAAAGAAAACGCACGACTCCAAAATACCTTCTTAATCATTCTTCATTATTAAGTTAATTCAAACTCGATAGCTTTTTTGTCGACGTGCTCTGAATTGAAATAATAAAAATGATTTGAATAAAAGAAATGGGAAGAGTTAAAATTAATTGGCAGATGAATTAATAAGATCAGCGGCGGTAGAAAAAAAACATAAACGAGCATGATATGCTACGTTCATGACCCCTGAGTGCGGAACTAATCTGAAGTGCGTTTATTAAAATGGCATCGAAGCGCATCAAATGCACCATATAAAGTCATATTCTGATTGATGACGTTATTAGTCATCTGAACTGCTTTCTTACCAGCACACGAAAAAACATCACGATTATTCGTTTTTCATCATCCGATTCTGATCCAAATTTTATTTTTTTGTTTAAATTGTACAAAATTAATATTCACGATAAGACGATAAAAGGTACAAAAAAATGTCCTACGCTTATTTTTTTGTATACAATGATTAATTTATTGATATTGATAAAGTTTCGCATGTCTGAGGAGATGAATAATAATATATATCTATATAAATGAAGTCCTTACGATTTTAATCAAAATGTATTGCGGCAGTTGTTTATGTTAGCATTCGGACTCCCCATGAATTCATATACTTGGCGATTTTTGCCGCAGTTGGTTGAATGGCATAAGTCTCAAGTTGGACGCGTATACCTATACCCCGTGCAAAGAGAAGAACCAGGTGGTGCGGCGATGCGATCACGCCATATGCTTTGCCCTCTGAGGGGGTTCACCTTGCCAGCTAATTAATTCCCTGGTCTTTGTTCCAACGGAAACGCATGGCCAAATCACTTAAACAATACTGAACCTATTCTCTTCTGTATATCATTTATCTGGGTCAATTTAATTTATATTTCTCTATACATTTCATTCATCAGGAGAAAATAGAAAATATACATCTGTATAATAACACAAAACTGACCGTTATTTCATTTCGCCGCACATCTTATTGAAACGATGAACTGATTCTTTTGAAAAAGTATGCAAAAAGAAGATACACAAAATTGTTAACAACTTTATGTGAAACAAAAGATTTATTTGATATTTGATTATAACGTGTTCTACGTTGGAATGGCAAAACGTACATTCAAACACAAGCAGGGGTTAGTATATCTGTTGTTAACCGCAGGGGTGGTGAGTTGTACGCGCGAGAGAGAAGTGCAGTGCCAGTCAGTGTAAGCGACACCAGTCACTCGTTTCCCTCGTTTTTCCGCCATTTTGTGCCACTTGTGCCTTCTACCATGGGCTTGAAGAATCCCGCAAATTCACAAAAAAAAACCAGTTCAAACAAAATTTTTTTTTCATCGCCATATCATAGTATAGGGGAAAAAAAATACTCAATACATTTATGATGAATATTCAACTCAATATTACAAATAAAGCATCAAAAACATGATCAAAATTCAACTCGGGCACACGCGAGTGGTTAATAAAATATTACTGTGACGTTATACGTGAATTTAAATATAGGGTTATTGAAAGTGAGTAATAGTTGGCGGTATGTGCAAACACGAGAGATTGTTTTTTTTTTGTCTGAAGTGGTGATTTGTTGCGGCTCACCCCGTAGAATGATAATAATTTAAAAGAGTGGAAAGAGGCAAGAATCAAGGTCTGCGTTAAACACACTTTAGAACATTTGTCAGAACGGCAGGAGAGCGCCGGTATCGATTACCGTCTCCGTTAGAGCAGGAAAGCATATCGCTGGATATCACGTTAAAGTATGATGATAGTTGATACGCGTAAAACGCAACCAGCCACTACTAATGCTCTGGTGTCGTTGGTTCGGCGCAATGGATACCAAAGCTCATGAGTTATCTCAGCGAGCAAGAAGACCCAAGACGAATGTCAAAATAAATCTGCTGCGGCCGAGAGCGACAATGAGTCCGCTTCTTATTTCACGCCGTTTCTGGCATGTTTATACTTTAACCGAGAAATAAGATTCATAATATCGAGATTTAGATTCACATAAAAACAACCTGAATAATGTTACAACGCAGTTTTCAACCAATTATTTATTCATCCCTTGCTCAAACAAATAACTCTACGGGCACAGCAGCTTTTTATATTCAACAAAATAAGCAGCAAATTTTTCATTTTTTAACTCAGATAACACTGTCATTCCAACTAAAATAATTTTAATTTGAATCGAGAAATTATTTTATGTAATATAAGAATAAATATGTATCCATGTATAGAAATAGTTTGATTGTTTCGTTTTGGCACACATGTCATATAGAAAATATGTTATTAGCTTTCTTTTTTGCTTAACTACAGAAAACATCAAATTTATATAGATACCGTGAGATCGACCAGGTGCGTCGTTTTCGTGAAGGCGGTGGCTACACAGTAGATTTACAGCTAATCATTTTACACGCCTATTCGAGTCCAACCCGGTGAAATATCGCACGCGTTAACTCTCCGAAGGGTGACGGCCAAATTTGAAACGTGATATTTCTACGGTATATGAAATTTGATTTTGTTTTTCACGGTTCATAAGCACGTGATATAATTAATTCAACATTAAACGGCGAATTATTGTTATGAATTGATTCGTCCCAGCGGATCATTTTTCATTGCAAAAAATGCACTATTTGAAAAAATGATGCACTTTGCGAGAAAGTCGCCGAGCTAATCAAACGGTAAGGCTTCTTCTGCGAAACTCGTTTTCATCGCATTCTCGTCATCATCAAAATGTAATAAAACTTAAATATCGTGTTGAGACGAGTTAATGATCGCACAGATATGTATTATATATATACACCTACGTATATAATATTTGGCTGAAGCACTTTTTTCCCACGAATGCAAAAACAGGCGAGCCAACACATGAGTTGCTTTGCGCAAACAAAATGTTTGTTCGTTTAAAGTAAAATGATTTTTTTTTATTCAAATAGGTATATTTTTCAATAGTACAGTGAAAATGATACTCAACTGACAGAGAGCGTAATTCGGTAGCACCTCTATAATGCTTATTGGGTCCATCTCAACCTTTCCATTATATATACTATTAACATCACCACAGGAACCACATCTCTACCGCATTTTACCACGAGTCCTAAAACAAGTAGCACGTCAGGTAGACAGATGCCAGAACCTGGCGCATATCACATTCATCAACATACTGACATAGGAATACATATATCTCTAGATCTTTTATTATATAATACATCAAAACTATAAACTCAAAAAGCGAGAGAAAAAGGAATTTGTCTAAAGTCAAGAACAAATTTCAATTTTGAATGAAGCAGGAGAAATTGAGTTTGTGACTTAAGGATGGAACTCGCAGTAAATAAAAATAGTTTGTATAATATAGAAGATTTTGCAAAGGTTTAACCCATTATGAGTTATGCATATTCATAAGCGAGGCACCTATAGCTGCGTGCTGGCTTTTTCAAAAGAAAACGACCTCGCCGCCGCGGTGCCGCGATTCGCCGTTAAAAGAAATCGTGATAAAATATTTTAATACGCATATACGTGATCTAATGTATCACCCTCACTTGATTTGTTTCCTTTATATTCTTGGAAAGCTTGGCACGAGCCACGTTGCAAGGGTGGATCTGTCCTGCGGGGAGTATATATTAATAAAAAGAGGGGGCTAACTCAGCTTATTCCATTTGCGTGAATGTAGCCGGTATATGCTAATGTCAGGGCGCGATCAAGCAAGATAAACAAAGCAATTATATGCGAAGGGAGGAAGCACACTGTATAGATGTAGAAAATATAGCGCGACGGCGGGTTATAGGTTGATATACCTATGTGTGTAACTAAAATCCACATTAAAAATGACATTTATCACTTTATTCAAACTCAAAACAGTTGTTTTTTTTTTCAAGTAATATATATGCGGTAGAAAGTAAATGATAAAGTGAAAAAAGGATGATGAAAAATACAAAAGTAGAAAAGATATTGATTTTTAATTCACTTTCAAGTATTAACACATTTGAAATGAAAGTTAGATTAATAATTTTGTGGTAACAGCTGCTTGATCGAATGCATATTCAAACACAATATCAAATTGGTAATCTATATCTTGAAAAGCATCCAAATGGAAATATGACAAAGAAAAATATATTCATTCCATTTTCCAACCTTGTGATACTAAACATTTTTTATCATACAATTTTTTTGTCTCCGTAAAATAAGTAACACGATGGGTTATATCTTAATGAACATAAAATCCACTCCCAAAAAAACATGTTAATTAATTTAAAAAAGTTCTCAATATAATTTTAATGGAAATGTGTGCGATGTATCGCGATACGACAAGCGTCCCTAATTTAATGTTTAATTTTGCTCAATTATTTTGCACTTTTGTATATAGCGGTATGATAATAAAAGTTGTTGCGTGGTAATTCTTCAATTTACTCGAATTTGTTTTCAAAAATATGAGCAACAAGGATAGAGATCAACTTCGATAAAATATGTTATCAAACATTTTTTCGGAATAATTAAAGGTGGCCGTTCTGAGAAACGCAAAAGTGAGCCATTATTTTTATGCAATAGTGATCACGCGAACGATCTTGCAGCAAATTTTTGAATGACTACTGGATTCAGCTAATGAGCGGCAATGGGTGTGACCGCAGTAAAACATTATTAATACTTCAGGCCCCAGTTTTCATTTCGCACATAAGATTATCATTTTGTGATCTAAATTAGAGAGGTTAAATTTCGCTCGACGAAAATAATAATAATGAAATCCACTGACGAACCTTGTTTTTGCCCTTTTTTTAAACACTTATTTTTTATGGTTTCGTTTAAAACAAGTGTTTATTTAAAAAAAAAAAAAAAAAAACAAGTTTCAATTCATTTTTGTAATACGTTGATAAAGAATTGGCCGAATTAGTTTGATAAATAAAAATAAAAGAACAAATGATTTCGTCGTCCTTTACTTGTGACCGAAAAGATCGTAATCGTGTGCGAATCAAAAGCTCATTTTTGAAGCATTGCTGGCTACAAATGGTGGGGTAGTATATAATGCATTATTCGCACCTTATACATTTTCTCAAACTCGTTTGCCTTAGTCGCCGTGACAATTTTGACCGCACTTAAAAAATCACCAGTGATTAATTCTAGTTAAATTTACAAAGCAATACAAATGTGTGTACATATGCATCAGTTCTGAAAATCATCTTGTTCCCTGATTGATGATCGGGTATTATTCATAAAATAAAAACGTGTAACACCGCGAGAACATACAAAAAGATTATAAAATTAAAAAGAAATGTTATCTTGTTAATTTTGTCATGATTTTCTGGTGAAAGAAACGTCTATAAAGATGATAGGTGTATAATGATATAGATCAAAAATGGAAACTCACGTTAAATGATGGAAATGAAAAAGCTATAGGGTGAGTGCGAGTGATGAATGACAAAGTCGTTGGCTTATAACAACTCGTGTAAGTATACTCTGGCTCAAATATATAACAGCTGGACACACGTACAGTTCGGGTCTACGATAGAGAAGATTGCCCTGCGCCGCGGAATGTTGATGCAATTTCATTGGTCGTCCTTCAGAGTCCAATTAGCTTTATGTAAGCCAATTCACTTAAACAATTAACCAAGCGAATAATGGTCCAACAGATGTTGAAATGATCCTCTTTCGTCCGCGGTGATGTATATATATAAAACTTTCGAAAAACCTTTGATTCGAAATGATCTCATTTATATCAAAATAATTTCAACTTGGCCATCGGTGAACACGATGAATCAACATAGCGGCGCGGTGGCGATAAAACGCGTTCAAATTTAATGCATAAAGTAATAATTTGTTGATGCATTATATGCAGTGTGCATGATAGTGATATTATACTTCATAATTTTCATAATTCATCGGCGAGCTGAGCGCGAGGAGGAACGGCGCGTGTGTAGTTGAAATGCGAGTTGAAACACTTTCATAAAAGAGTCCCTTTTGAAGGATAACGGACTCGTGTGCAGCAGAGGGTTCGTTATATAATGAGAGATTTTTATCAAAGTAACAGGGATAGGGCGGGGCAGTTTTGCTGTCGCGCATTATCAAGCTGCTTTTGCCCAACGGATTACTTTGTAAAACTAAGGTGTGTTATGACCACACAAAATGACACATTCACGAAAATACACATTTATATTCGCATTTCATCTCCCGTACGTTCTCGTCAAGCTTTGTTCTCCAAATAATCATTTATATATACACCCACATGATATAATATACAACCAAAACAAAAAGATGTAGCTACCAAAAAATTTGTCGGCTAATGGGTATAGATGTATGAGAACAAAACTGCACATTCGGGACAGTGAATGACCTGACGAAAAGTACTTCGTCTCACGCTTATCGTAGCTTGTTCGTGGTCGTGCGACACAATCAGCATCTCGCGGAACAAGTTTATTAGCTGCTAATCTCTTGATTCGCTTTACATCATTCATATTATATCCGCACACTCAAAAAATCTATATTCAAACAAATAGGTTTGATTGTACATGTATATACATAAAATCAGATTATTATTTTAAGACAAATTGAACTTATGTTTTATTTACGTTCCCATTTTTCATCTAAAAATAAACTTTGATAGCGCAAAATTCAAGGCTCTCTTATAATAATGTAATGTAAAACAAATTAATAAATTAATAATATAAAAATCTGGGACAATGAAAAAAGGTTCATATTCATGTAACTTTGCGTTGACAAACCTGATTTGCGGCTTTTATGTAGACATCAATCAAGTGCAAATAATGACTTGGCAAATAATCTGGAAATATAGAGTTCCGAACAGCCTAACTTTTTCTCCTTGCTTTTTAGTATGACTTGCGTTTTTAGATGCCGAGTTAAATGTATAAGTAAATGACTTATTAAGCAATTGACTTTGTGATCGAGTCATCGGACGGTGCGGTTCATTCGACAGCCATTAGTTCACTGAACTGAACAAGATTTAAACATAACAACACCTGTCCGAAAATTCGAGATACACTCGCACATGTGTATACTGTATATAACTTCATTTCGTTAGCAAAACATTGACGTGATGTTTGCGAGCATTTAAACAAGCATTGGATCATTCGATATGTTTATAATTTGATAATTATACAGCTCATTGCGTAATTCGGTTACGAAAAAAATTATTAAATATATGAACAAGTTTGACTTTGATTCATAAGTCAGATAATTAATATATATATTAAAATCAATCGCGAGATGAACAAATAAATGAAACCGACATGAAAAAGCATGTTTTATTCATTTGCATATCACGGCTACTAAAATATCTAGATTCAAGTTTGATACTGGTAGCAGACATGGCGGTGTACCTTATGAGCGACGTTTCCTGACCCTGCGATATGTTACAATTTCGTGCACCTGCCTACGCTGGTTGTAATTAAAAATCGTAGTCTCATACGGTTAATTAGACATATTAAGATCATAAAAAAATAACTCATGCTTAAGCGACAGAGTTCCAACAAACTGACAACATGTTTTTGTTTGGTGGTTTCAGTTGTCATGCACAAGGATAAAGAAGAAAATTCACATCATGATTCGCATTACCGGGCGAGAGAACTAGCAGCTCTTGCTGCGTACGATCACCATCACCTTGACGGAGAAATGTTCCTGCAGGTAAAAAATTTTGTTCAACTCGAATCATATACATGCATGCTTTTTGGATCTGAATATAGTTTAAACAATTGGTTGGAGATGTATTTTGGAAAATGACGAATTAAAAACATATATAGGAAGAGAGACTGTACCTATATTTGTTGAATGGCCGAAATAACACTTAATTATTTGACGTTGAAAAAGTTTGTAAACTCACATTTACAGTCTTTTATAACCCTTATCGGTTGTTCTGGGCGTTTTTTATACATGGAAAACGAAGCGGTGTGTTGGAGCACGCGGGCAATCGAGCGCGTTGACCGAAGGGAATCCTCGGAGCTAGTATAAAAGGGTTATCGCTCACTCGTAATTTTGCAAATGCCTCCTGGTGGTGGCCGGCTTGTCATAAATCGGATTTACTATCCAAGTTCGTAAACTTTATGAGGATCGTCGGAACCAAGCAGCGCCGGCGCAAGAAGGCGAAATTGCGAACGGGGTATCTGGTCCAAGAATTATTTATACCAAGGATCAAACGGAACTTAAGCCGAACACACTGGCCAAGCCTTGATTTCCATAAATCAATAGGCAAACTGACCGCGTACGTGTGTGCTTCTCTGTGGGCGCACATCCAATCATTTTTTTCGTCGCGTCGTTATCTACACTTCGCGGGGACCCATGCATTGATAGATAGCCTCTATCTCATACATACATATAGCTATATGTGTATACGCCGCGCCGCCGTGCAAATTGCCCATCCGCGATGCAATTTATATAAGCGCCAACCAACAAACCACAATCGCAATTTCAAACTACTTTTTTCAACCAACTTTTGTCTTTAATTGATCATTTCTCATCAATCAATCAAACATTTTTTTTATATCAAACACAACAATATTTCAATGGCACTGTTTCATTGTGTCGCGCGGATCATCATTTTAGGACCCGTCGTTACGTTCAAACAATTTTACTTGAGATAGAATAATCTTCACTTTAACGAGCTGACCCTTTTTTGGTGCCTTGATTGTTATACGACGTCGGTGAATCCTTTTCTCTTTGCTGCTTCTTCTTCTTCTTCTTCTTCATAGTTAATGGTTTTATAATAAGCTCAGCTGTTGTCCTATTTGATGAAAAACAAAACTTGAGAGAAAAAAAAACATTTTTATTTCTAGTCATTAGTACCAAAACAAACTTTTTACCAAAGAAGAACAAAAGGTTTTCATCTCACCTTTATTCCTCTTACCGTCTTTGTTTAAGACAGATTTATCAAACTAATGTTTGTATGATATAATCTTTTTTTTTTATATATAGAATGCAATAATAAAGAAATTGCTTTATTTGTGATTTTCCTTGAATGCCCCTAAATAAGCAACACTTTTCACAGCCGAGTATAAATCTCAACTATTTTAACATTCTTTAAAATTAATTTTATTGTTTTATTATTTATATTACTGAATCCTTGTTGAAATAAAATTATTTGTCTCCATTTTGTATTGAATGTGGATTTTATCTTAGGCAAATATTGATGGAAATCCTTTTGAGAGAAAAGGATTGGCCTTGATGCAAAAGGATTGATATCTGAATGGATTAGGGACTTTGATTGCAGTTGAACATTGTTGAAGAAAGAAAAACAAAAAGTTTTGATAGTTGCACACACGAGGTTAGGTTGGCGAGTGACGCAGACTAGCCTTGGTCTGGCACCGCTAGACCTTTCTGTATTGATCGCTTGCTACATTTCTTCCTTAGATACCGTTTCGACCCTCTTTCACTCACCAAATGTTTGGCTGATTCGACCATAACTTTATATCTAACATGATAAATGTTTATCAAGTAAATGTGATAAATGCTTTACAAGTTTTTTTTTTCTCTTTTTGTTTTGTCTATAACCAACAGATTTATCAAATCATCAGAGTTCATAAATGTCGAGATCAAACAATTAGCACATCTCAGTGAAAATTCTCGAATCCTTGAATCAAAAGAGCAATAAAAATGTATACCTCAAGAATTAAATTGTCATCAGTAGAGATATACATGATTGTTTCGAGCAATATAAATAAAAATTCGAGGTGAAAACTGTAAAATTGTATAACCAGTGCGATTCTACTTTTTTTTGTGCGACATGAAATTGGCTCATGACGGTTTATTTTGATGATCCTAAATAACTCACGATTGATTTCATTTCCGGCTTATACCGTCGTGTAAGAATCAATTATTTAAAAGCAATTCATTCATTGAAAGCTTGTTGTACCTAGATTAGTTTCTTATCGTCTTGTTTTTGCACAATTTATTTGCAAAGATATATAAACATGAACGATTAGGTCGTAAATCAGGTGCAAAAAAGATGTTTATATGGAAAAATGAAATATTCTGGAATCAGTATAGATAGATTGGACTGAAATGAAAGATGGCAAAAATGTTGAGAGATCAAGATGCACAAGTATGTATATATATATATAATATGAATGGCAAACGACACGAGTCGTGTATTGACGCAAGCCGAAGCTCACCCTTTGCCATTACCCAATCAAAAAGCAAGATCCGCGCATGCGACTGATACTAAAGATTCCATTTTGTATGCTTAAACCGGCGTAATTCGTCCCTCGAGGTGATAACCAATAGGAACACTTTGGTGCCATTTTGACTACGCTATCACTTCGAGGCGTGTCATGATTCATAAAGAGAGATATTTATGCACGCACTACTCTAATAAGTATCGACTTAAATCTCAAACATTGCGAATTATCTTGCAATAAACAAAATTGATTGGACGCATGTTACACCTATGTTACACTTCTTTTATGTCACGTCATTTTATTTATAATTTTGAGATGTGTATTTCTTGTTTCAGGCTTTAAATGGGTTCCTATTGATACTCACTTGCGACGGAGAAGTCTTTTTCGCTACCCACAGCATAGAAAGCTATCTCGGTTTTCATCAAGTAAGTAAAACTGAAAACAAAAATATGAAAATAGGAGAAAAGAAGAGGTTGCCGTGTAGCACGAGGCATATTCAAATTTCGTAAAGGTTGATGAGCTTTACGTATGTGTACATTGTTTGATCCACAGTTAGTTACTTAACGTCACAGGCAGAGTAGAACAAGTAGAGTTCATGCTCGATTTGTTCGTGTTGTCGTGCGTTCAACACGCGCTAGTCACGCCAGGCGTTTGTTCAATTCACCCATGACGTTTTCGCTTTTCTTCTAAATTTAAACATACTACAATAAACTTCGTTATACATCACCCTCTCATGCATCTTTGAGAGGTAAACAGAACATGATGATTGTGATTCTACCTCATTTGTTTATAATAATTTGAGACTGTAACAGTCGTTGATTGAATTTTAATTAACCTAAAGCTGAGATACGTTCAACTTGTTATATGGCAAATTGTTTTCTCACGCAAACGTTTTGAGTTACAACCCTCAAATGAATCATCGTGCAATAAAAACGAGGTGTCGCTTTAAGCAGGAGAATGAAATTATAAATTATCATTTTCAATTTGACAATTAATAAGCGTTTATGAAGACATAACCGAGCATGCACCAAACTTGCTCTCCCTCTTCTCTGCAGTATAGGTATAGGCGATGCACTTGCCCTTTTCTTTGTTCGATGAGCGCAACTTGGAAAACATTGCTATACATATCTCGCTTGCGAGCAATTAAGAGCTCAGTTTGTGAAACGAGTGTTCGAACGTGCGTAGGTACGACAGATATATTGGCTCGCTCGCTATTTAAGTGCACAGCAAATTAATTATTGTTATGACTCTGATTTGCTTTAATTTGTTACAGCTCTTTGATCACGCCGAATAATATACTTTTCCGCGATTCCGTCATGTTTTATACACACTCAAATTTGCAAATATATATTTATATATAAAAATAATATAACTCTATTATGTTATTTCTATATCGATCAACCTATACGGACATTTTGAAAGCAAGTAATAAACTTGGTTATGTGTGTATATATATATCAAAATTGGAAACATTTCTAATCGTGTTGTAATTAAAAGCTAATTTGAGACTTGCTTAGTTAATGAGAACGATAGGTCAGATTACAGTATACTTTTGCTGGATATACGTGACGGCGCTCTATTATATTTTGTGTATGTATAAGTCGTAATAATAGGCTGCTTTGTAATCTCGACTTGAAATATTTTCTCTTTTGGACAAACAAACGATAAACTATAATTTTACAATAATCGATAACCTGCATCGATAAAAATAAAAAATTATAATATTTTATTTGACCGATGATATTTTTTATTTGAAGTCTTTATCACTCAAATTGGTCTATATAAACTTTTAAACTGCAGATAAAAAAGGGTAAAAAACAGTCAACGATTCAAACAGATAATTGGTTTAGTCGTATAGTTTTGCTTGACAATGAGGTAAATAATAAATGATTAGCAATTTCAATAGCAAAGAGAGAGGGAGAGAGAAAGATTGCAAACAATTTCTTTCTTCGACTTGTAATTTTCCTCGTTCGTGATGAAACATATCATTGGATCCACGGTGAGACGCGTATCAGCCAAGAATTATTCATGATCGTGAGAACCAATCATAACTGGTCTATAAGATAATCACATCACACTCTCATAAACATCAATCAAACTTTGAATAATCATCGTTGACAGATTCGCGCGATCATTATCGCTGCATAATTTATAACAATCATCTAATTAATTATTGAACAATTTAAAATTAAAATGAACTCTATGTTTTGGATAAATAACAAAAAAATACATCATAAGATTGTCTCATTCAACTTCATTGAACACGGTTAATACACGTTACTAACAGGAAATAAGTGTGGAAAGGGTTAACATAGGCGCTGATGGGCGAAGCGTTACGTGGTCATGATTGTCACCAAGACGTTGCAGCTACTTGACCATGAATAATAATAATAATAAATCACGATAAACACCAAGTTTGCAGGCGAACGTTTTCAGCTCCCGTGCATCAGTTTCAAATGGGTATCACGACTTTCGTGTTACTGCAAGATGTCTATTCTATATGCATACCAATAATTCTTTCGCGCACAGCTTGTCTATACCTATAACACTTACTCTTTATTCGACAGTTTCTCACTTCTACGAACGATAAATAGAGTTGCATTCAATTTTATGTCGGCGCGCATCTCTACAATAATTTACACCATTTTTTAATCCTATAAGCATAACTGTATCCAACGTCAAACAGATTATTTAAAACAATAGAATACTTTGTTTTATTTCATTGTATTTGAATTAAATTTAATAAGGTTCAATGAAAGTTTGCCGTTTAAATAAGTACACAAGTTCTAATGTTGTAATTTGTGCAATTTCAGTCCGACATTGTCCATCAGAGTGTTTACGAACTAGTACACAGTGAAGATCGAGAGGAACTTCAAAGACAATTGATGTGGAATTCGTTTCTTCCAGCGGAAAATGCTACGCTGCCCTTGCACGAGGCATTATCCCCGCAACACAGTCATCTCCTTGAACGCAGTTTTACTGTACGCTTCCGATGTTTACTCGACAACACTTCCGGTTTTCTGGTACGACCTTAACTTTTATTACTATGTAGTATGATTGCTAAACGAGCCGTAAATGATTCATTATTCATGTCTAAAACTTGATCAACTAAAAAATAATTAACCACCCAAATTACAAATTTCGGATTTGTAAGTTAAATAAAGTTGTCTGATTTTTATTTATTTATTTTTTTTTTTTTTCATAATATAAAATGAAAAACAATTGTATCAATGTGATAATAATATTTTCGAGTTACAAAATAAAAATAAAAAAAAATTCAAAATATGGTTTGAACCGTTGGACGGTTATTATCAAAAGATATTATCGTAATATTCGTACAAAAGCGTAACCAGTTCTTTCGTTGACGCAGAAAATGACTAATTATATTAGGCGAAATATGAATGGGCACTTTATTGCACATCCCGAAAAAGACATAAGCATCAGTGAGAGGAGTCACGCTTCGGCACAAAACCGACTTGGTAAAAACACGACAGCTTTGACGTTTATGAAAATGAAACTGTAATCGTAAAAAGGTTTACGATCCAACTACTGTGCAGCTTTATCTCTTGCACTAACGAAACCATGCGTTCCCACTACGTCAACAAAAAACTCTTTCTATTACACGAAAATTAAGTTGGTTGTTCAAACGTACGAGTACAATTTTTTGTTTAATTGTAACTTTTGTTTCAGCGATTGGATATCCGAGGACGAGTCAAAGTACTGCACGGACAAAACAGAAAAACGGAAGAGCCACCGTTGGCGTTATTCGCACTTTGTACTCCATTTGGTCCGCCGTCTTTGCTCGAGGTACCTCAAAAAGAAGTCATGTTTAAGAGCAAACACAAGCTTGATCTATCACTGGTATCGATGGATCAGCGAGGCAAAATGCTGTTGGGATATTCGGACGCCGAACTTGCTAATCTCGGAGGCTATGATCTCGTTCATTATGACGATCTAGTTTTTATTGCCAGCGCCCATCAAGAACGTAAGTTTTGAGACAAAATAAAATAATAAAATCTTTCAATTTGTTTGGTTCAAGCAAATGAAAACTTGTTGATTGCAGTTCTGAAAACGGGCGCATCGGGCATGATAGCATACAGGTATCAAACGAAAGACGGCAGTTGGCAGTGGCTTCAAACTCATTCTCGTTTGGTGTACAAAAATTCGAAACCGGATTTCATAATAAGTACGCACAGGCCCTTGATGTGAGTAGATTATTGGATACCATTGGTACACAATTATTATTGATGCACCCAAAAGCAGTAGTACGTATTGATTTGTTGCAACCTTGTAGGGAGGAGGAGGGAAGAGATTTGCTTGGCAAAAGAACGATGGACTTCAAAGTAAGTTATCTGGATGCTGGTTTGACCAACAGTTATTTCTCGGATGGCGAAAGTCTTTCAGGACCTGCGATGACAGCAACGATTCCAACTCAACCTACACCTCAACGGGTCAACAGGTAAGCGTATTTTGAATCTTCTAGAAGAATTATATTATAAATAAATAAATAAATAAATAAATATTTCTTCATTATGTTGTTTCAGGCGATATAAAACTCAATTGCGAGACTTTCTTTCGACGTGTAGAAATAAACGAAGTAAAATCGGTGGGCAGTCATCGACTTCACCACCAGCAACTCCTGCGGTGGCACCGGTGGATTATTTAACGGGTGACAACAGCGCTGCTGCTGCTGTAGCAGCTGCTTATAGCAATTTAAATACCATGTATCCAACGCCTTATGCGCCCACTGCCGTGGCAGCGAGCTCTGACCCATCTTTAACCACTTACATCGGTCATACTGGCAGTTATCATCAAACTTTATATCCCACTACAACTCTTGATAACAGGTGAGTAAGCTGAAAATTAATAATAATGGCATGCGTAATAGTTCAAATTGAAATTTGTCTCAAATACCATGTACTTGTTCTGTTTCTAGGTACCTAACTGCGACCGAAAACCTATTTCAATATAGGCCTCTGGGATCGTACTACACAGAGTATCACACAACAACAGCTTATAATGGTTTCATCGACGTATCGCTGCCAACATATGATAATCATCAATTAGCCAGTAAATCGGAAGAAAAGTTATATTGCAGTCAACAGTTGAACGAACAGTCTCCCAAGTACAGTTACCTGGACACCAGACATCCCGGTAGTGTCGGAAGCTCACCTTACGCCGCGAGTTCTGCAACAGGTGCTTCAATTCACACGACAATGGAGGCGAACGTTGGACGTGCTGGCAGCAGACACTCGTTGGAGGGTGCATCGTCCAGCAATTCTGCTGGCAGTTCTCCTGTCGCTACGGCCAATGGAGTTCTTACACCAAAAATGGAGGATGTCAAAACAGAGGTTTATGCAAACGTCGAACCGCCCCGACAAACGGTCTTGATGTGGGGCACACCACCGTCTAGGACACCTCCCCGAAACAATGGGACCTACAGCCCTCCAACGCCCAGACCATCCATCCACTCTGCAAGTGTACATAACTATCAGTTGTTCAATTTCATGTATTATTAAAAAACAAGTCAGGCTCTCCTCATGGTTGCATCATTTGTGTTGTTGTTAGATGCCAACAAGTTCAGGCGACCCACTCAAGTCGTTAGCCGAGATGAACACGATCAATGGTGATTGTAAGTGGAAACGCTCGTCGCCGACGAGTCAAGCTGCTATACAAAGTCCTCCGCGAATAAAAGCTCAGCAACAACAACAGTTTCCTGTGGTCACGACTAATCATTACAGTGCCACTGGGTCCAACTACGTGCACACGCACTCGAATCATGGTCAAGGAGAAGCGGGCTCCGAGGTATGGCAAGGAGTCACTCAACATCACTACCAGTACTATCCTTACCACCATCACCACCCCGCACCGCCAAGGCACGCGTCCCAGTGAGTGTCACCGCCAACTCACCACTTATTATTTTTTTCTTTTCTTTCAATCTTAATTTTAGTCCATTTTATTTTTCTTTTATTTGCTATTATTATCATCATCTCTTTGTTTTTTTTTCTTTGATTCAGTACAATTGATCTGATAATCAAATTATGTCAACCAATCACAAAAATGCAAGATTCAAGATTTTTGAAGAAATGATTCATTTTTATCTAAATTGCAATGCATTGTAAAAGTACAGTTACTTTTATATTGTACGTTTTCAGCACTATTTTATAAACACAGGCGTGACACGTAGCAATAACCATTCATTAACGATTTGTTCAAATTATGCTTTGAATAATGTTTAATGCATGCGGCATTTAACCCTCGATCCCCTGCTGGCATTATATATTATTATGTTTATTATATTATTATTGTTGTAGTTGTTGTTGTTATTATTAATATTATTATTAATTATTATTATTATTATTGTTGATATTATTGTTTTTGCTGCAGTAGAAAATATTTTTAAATTTTGCGACAGGCAACAAAATATTAGTAACGCTTCTAACTATACAAAATGAATGCAAATTTTTGGGGTTGAGGATTTTATGTGCAGAGTTTGCTTGTCCATCCATTAGAGACGAAATAAAAAAAAGATATTGTCAAATTAAATTCTTAAATGGATCAATATTGCAATAAACTGAACACAATTCTGTTTTCACAACTGTAGATGTCATCTTTTTTTCCCTTGTTATATATAATATTCTAAGACCTTGGCAGGTGGTCTGGTTATTCTTGGATTGAATAAACAAAATTGTTTCCAAAAGTGTATGCAATAAAATCTGACCTTAAAAAGAAAATAAAAAGTGGAAACTGAAAGAATTAAGATAAAATATCGACAAATAAAATGGTAAGACGGTTCTTGTTGTTCGTTTTCAGCATGCTATCAACCGTAACGGAATCGGCGACAGGGACAGGATTGGGAGTGAGCTCGGGCACGGGGTTGAGCACCGGCACCAGCACCAGCACCACAATCACCAGCAGCAACAGCCCCAACATCACCACCACGTCCATCACAACCAAAATCAACAACACCAACAGCATCTTGTATTATCCGACACATCCTCACGTGGGCTCATCGGTATCACCGATGCCACCATCTGCACCGCAGATCCCAAACCGGACGCTGGGAGTCCTCTGTTGTCCATCTCTGAGGTGACCAACACACTGCTCAATCAGTAGTCTTTGTATCAGTAAATCCTAACTGCTTCATTACTGTGATCAAGGTAATCGTCAATACGTTTTTAGTTGTAATTAAATCTTCAGACTAATTTTCACGCCATCTAATTGTATTTTCAATTTTTTTACAGATCCTTCGGCATTGTTCAATTTAATGGATCAATTATGAGGAGACTTTTCACACTAATAATGTTCATTTTGCCGTTTAGACCACCCTTGTCCAAACAATTATAAATTAATTGTACGATTGTAACATATACAAAGCTATCGAATGATAAGACTAATCATGTTCTGTAATATACTCATTATAACTTATACATAATATCAAGTTTGATTCAGCTATTGAAATTCGTTTGTTTTCATTTGTATTCGAGGATTAATTAGCTTATTCAGTGTTTCGTTTCTTTCATAATTTAAACTATGAAAATTGCGAAAAAACGGTGCTCCTTTTCGGTTGGCCTGCTGTGCAGGCTAATGTTTGGCCAAAGCGAATTGTGCAAATATTTTATTATTTTAAGGTCTCGAAGCTATAAATAAAAAAAGAGTAATAATAAACAACGAATAAACTAAACAGGACTTTTGAAGAAAAAAAAAGAATTGCATTTGCAAATGTTTTTATTTAGTTTTATATCTATATAGGATGGCAAATTGAGCTTATCATTTCGCTTCGAGGCAATAAAATGTAAAAAGCCACTTTTGGCTAAAATTCAGTCTTGCCAATGTTTCGTTATTAAGTTTATAATTTTTGTACTTAATTATTTAAATCTTATTTATACATGTGGTAAATTGTAAAACTATTCCGATGCGCCTTCCATTTATTCGATTGCATCAATCAAAAACTCCATATCACGTTATACCGCAAATAATTTCTCAGAATATTTTTTTTTATTTGAAATCGAAGATAAACTTCTTGAATAATTTTTGGATTATATACAAGTCAATTAAATGAAATGGATACAATTTATGTTTTCCAATTTATTTATTAATATTAATATTATTTTTTGAAGGCGTTACATGAATTCTAGTATGTACTAATAGTTTTAAGAAATCGAATCTAGTCCATGTGCGATACAAGTACTAGCAATTATGTCGTCGTTTGCTTTAATTGTGATGAAATGGTCACGACTATCACAAAATTCATTTGAAACGTTGAAACGTATTATTATGAAACATTGGAGTTTTGCAAAATGATATCTTTTTGGTGCATATAAAATTGTAAGATGAACATGAACATTTCCACATTTAAAGCATTTTGTAATGTAAATTTACTGTAAATGTAAGATAAAAGTTTATTACGTGTGTAAGTTTTGGACTAGATATAAACTGTTTCAAAATAATCTTTAAGTGTAATTATGACAGTGCAAAGATGTATAAAAAATCTTAAAATTTTTCAATATATTCATCAAGTTAAAAAAATATTATTTAAAATGTATCCTTGTTAATGTATGGATATAAATAATTACCGAGACATTTGATTTAGAAGAACCCTGTTAGTCAAAATTTTAATATACATACATCAAATGTTTCAACAAATATTCAATTCTAATGCAAGAATTTCTGTGATTGGTCATTGATTATATTATTATTATCGAATTAAAAAACAGGCACAGAGAAAAGGACAATTTTCTTTTCAACTCCCAACCCATTTAAATATAACTTTGTAATTTTAATGTCAAATCATGAATCGATGTCAAATCATAAAGATGATTTTCAAGAATAAAAAATATCAAAAGCTTTTAGGTATTATGATCGTATGTGTAAGATAATCTCATGGCGCATAGCACAAAATTTTGACTACTTTTTCATTCCGTACTTTATAATACGTCTTTTCATCCATTTTGTATAAAAAACATATTTTACACAACCAATAACTACCAAGATATGAAGCTATAAATAATAATGTACTAAAATCTAAATAATTCATATTGGTCTGTACTTCCTAGCTTTTTTCCACTTATCCGAAAAAACCATGTATGACAAAAAGTACGATATTTTACTAATTGTTAATACATAAATTTCACTTGTGAAATTGGAGCAAACTAATTTAATTATTACATTCATATATATATATTTTGTGACAAATCTTGTAAAATCCACGTCATTTTACTTCGAAATATACTACACATAAAATTTATCTATATATTGTGTTTCTCTACATGAAATTTATTTCCTGTGTTCAATTGTTTTATGAGTATCTTTTTATTTGTTCTTAAATTTTTTTTATGTTGATATTGATCTTAAATTTTAGAAATATTTCAAACATCATGTAGAAAGTCATTTTCGATTCGAACGTAAGAAACAGTTGTTAGGCAATCTGCTACACACCGATGTAATGTGTGTGTTTATACATTCCAATTCTAGTATAATGAAATTTGCACTAACAAATTTTCTTTTACCGTGATAAAAAAATACAACACTTGTAGATTTTCAGTTACTTTCATATGAATTTTCTATAATTAATCAATTATCAGTGCAAGATTTAAAAATTACCATACTAAAATTAACCACACTTTCCACGGTGAAATCATTATCGCAAACATTTAAACTACTTCAAATTCTTTATTTTTACTTTAAATTTTACTTTAAATGAAACAGTTATAAATAAAATGTTTCGTACTTAAAAAAAAAATTACAAACTTTTAAACTGTTTCTCATTTCTATACTATGTAAGCAAAAACTGTAATTCTAATACAAATCAGGTATAATAATGAGGTGAGAAGAAGAATTATTCAATCGTATATAAGAAAAGTAATTTACTTCTGATGTAGCTCAACGTATGACACTTGTGATGTCACTGTGGAAAGTGTATCCAGTTGTCTAGGTGGTTTTTACATATAAGGATAATGAACTACTGTTTTAAAACGTTACGAATAACAAAAACAAAATGTGAAATAAAATAGTTGAACAGGCCTTTTGAAGTTGAATGCTGCAATGGTAAAACTCAGTTAAGACTACACATATAACTGTTATTATTCGCAACAATGGTGAAGGAATACATTCTGCTAAATTAGCAAGACAAACAATTTTAAGAAAAAAAAAAAAACAAACAAACAAGCAAAAAAACACGGGAAGTTGAAAGTATCTATCTTATAATGTATGTAATGTGATAAAAAAAGTCAATTTTTTAGTGCATTACTTTGGCTATAGTTGGCACATAGTTAATCGTCATCGTTACGTAACCGCACAGCATATGTACTTGCCTTTATTTCAATCAGTTCAAGCATTATTCGAGCAATTTATTTTTCGCGACCATTCGATTTCTCCATTCAATAAGATGCGTTTCTCCGGAATCGGAAGACGCATTTACACTTTCGTGGCCTTCATACACCGACGGGCCTTTAGCTGCATTATATTTACGATACACTAGGCTGCACTTTCAATTTTATCGAGACTCTCACCCTGACACTCAACAATTTAAAAGACAAGTAAACGAATGTTTATTTTGAAGCCATCCTAATTTTACGTAACATGGCAATCTCAAAATTTTTGCAAATTAAAAACAATACTTTCGTTTTGATTTTAATTGTTCTCAGGAACAAGTTTTTTAACAATGTATAATGATTTCGGAGAATTACTTGATTAGTGTATTTGTTATAAATTGTACAAAGATTGTACTGGAAACTTATGGGATCATAAAATAAAACAACCTAAGAGCACGGGAAGGTGATAGAATCCATTGGAGGTGGTTCGCAGAGTTGCATCCAATCGCTTCAGAGTTTGATCCAGGCTAGGCTTAGAACTGCCTATAAAGTTGTCCCGATTATCACACGCACGTTTAGAAACGCTTCACCCTCGACTACGAGCGTCTCTTCATCATGAAGCTATGGGTAAGTTTTGTACAATTTTTCTTTTATTCTCACCTTTCATTCATTAACTAAAAGAAATAAGAACAATCCTTTCACTCGTGGGAATTTCGGACGTTTTATCACACGTCAAAGTGCACAAGTTAGAAACGCCAATTCACTTTTTTTCGTGAAAAATGTTAGAATTGAAAATATTTGATCTTAAAAATAAATAATTTTTCATAATGTGTTTGTGAATTTCCAAAATTGTATTACTTAATTTTCTCCAAAATTCAATCAACATGCATTTTGAATGGAAAATATATTTTATAAAATAAATTAAAGAGTGTTGATTTCAAATCAAATTGTAAACTTAAAATTGTGAATCACAAATTTTGAAATTCAAATAAACTTAATTTAACAATGTTTTATCATCATAGTTTAAAATTTGTTTGAAAGATAATTATAATATTCTTATATCTACAAGAAAGCAAATTTTATCTGTTTTCAATTTAATATATATATAAATATTAAAACAATTTGATTGGCACCGAAAGTACAAGTGATTGCAAAACGAGTTTGCACTCTCACGTCACATACACTCTCACTATGTCATCCCTACTACGATAGTTTCTAGGTCCAACGATCGAGACAGTCTATGCCACATGATCACTGCATATCAAATAGCAAATATCAGCGAAAGGTTGAATCTTGGCATCTCACCTTTTTCCATTTAAAGATTTTTCCGATTAGAAGACAACTTTGTTTGTAATTCACATAACTTTCTGTTTTCGTTCAAACGTTTATTCGGTGCTCATTTGCGGTGCGGAACTTTCTTCGAATTTTATTATACCTCAGTAATTACCAGTTGAAGATATTTATTGCATTATGTCCTATTTCAATGATAATAATTGTCCAAATAAATTAGTTTCAACTGGAGAATGTTTTATGAGCACAATTTGTATTATTATTTATGGATTTTCTTATTTCATGAGAGAAAGAAAGAGCCAATCGAAAAAAATATAAAATTGTATTCACCATAAAATTAAAAACATCAAACAGTTCGAAATTTTGCCATGATATTTATAAAGAGATTGTGATACAAGTATGCATGAAAAGAATCATATTTTTTTAATTTGATTAATCAACTATCGTGCCCCCTAGTGTGCATAAGAAAATGATTAGCTCCTGTTTTTAGATACTTTTACTGTTGGTCTCGGTGTGCAGGGGCCAATTTTCAATTCAAGGCCCTAGTGATGGACACCGACAGGCAGCGGGTTTAAAAGTGAGCCAAGAAAAAGGCGTTGAATACATCCCACATAGAGGTTTGTACAATATTTTTGATATCCTTTTGAATGTTATATTAGTCTGAAATAATGTAAAATTGTGCTCTCCTTTTTGATGCACATTCAGACATAATCAACGCTGGAGGGTTCACAATCCAAGGCGCAACAGATGGAAACAGTCAAATTCAAGGCGCTTCAGATGGAAGGAACGACTTTCAAATTCAAGGAGCGACAGACAGCAACAGTAATTTCCGTATTCAAGGAGCCACTGACGCAAATGCAAATTTCCACATTCAAGGTCCGTCAACTGGAGGAAGTAATAGTTACATTCAGGGTGCCTATGACGCCAACCAAGCTCAAGTTCAACCTGTTGTGAATAGGCCTGTTCATCGAGGAGGAGGTAGAGCTCTGCAGTACAAAGACCCAAGTGGTAAGAACAATTGTTACATAACGATGTTTGATTCAAAGAAAAATTGTCTGATTATTTTAAAATGATGAAATGAACAGGTTTGCGGGTAAACTGGAAATCTTATAACCAAAGAGGACAAGCACCCGTTAGCCAATATGCACCGGAGCAACAACAACCAGCAGCTCCAATTCAACATCAGCATCGACGGCCAGTTGCTCAACCTCAGTATCAGCAACCTCAACCTCAGCCGCAGCCGCAGCCTCAACAGTATCACCAACCTCCTGTTCATATGAGGCCTTTAGGCAATGCACCTGACCGAATCAAACAACTTTTAGCCTTCCAACAGCAAATTCCATACGTTAACAGCATTCCCGAACAGTTCAGGTATGCTCAATCATCAGCTTTGTTCAAAATTAATAGTCGGTGCATTTTAAACATTGTCCATATTGCAGATACGATGGTTTACCAAATGCTATCGCTCAGGCCGAGCAGTTCCGACAGGAATATCCGAAACAAGTGCTACAACAAGTGGAAGCAAACCGAGGACAGCAGCCGCAGGAGCAACAGGAACCCCAGCCAGTGCCTCGCTATAGAGCCAAACAACGAGGCCCAGCGCGAGCCAAGCGCCAAGCGCCTCAGCACGGACAGCCACAGTATAGAAGAGTAGAAGGACCACCCCAGGAGCCACTTCCAAATTATTCAACCAACTTGCCAAACACCATCCAACAACTGCTCAAGTTTCAAGCTAATATTCCCTATGACATTATTGCCAATCGAATAACGTACAAACTTGACAAACCGTACGTTCCCCAACCAGTTCAACATCAGCAGCAGCAACAGCAGCAACAACCGCAACAACCACAATACCAAGAGCCTCAACAGCCACAATATCAAGCTGCTCGACCATTGGCACAAGCCCCTAATAATCAATATCAAAGTCAATTGTTAACTTATAATCAGCCCCAAGCACAACAATCTTACACACCAAGGCAAGGTCCTTATACAAACAATCAAGCCTACCCACAATCACAAATTCGACCAGTCACCGAATAACGCTATTGACTTTTGAAAATTCTAGATACCAATCCTTTCGTCCCATCTTGAAATATATATAATATAAATTTTTCCATTTTAAAAGTTTAGATCCATCTAGTCTTGTTTCAATTGTTTCAGCTGATCTAAACAAATGTTGAAATTCCGATTATTTGATTGTACCTTAAACATTTGATGAAAAAGTATATTGCTGAAATGATGAAAATACGTCCAATTGAACGAGACAACTACATGTAGTGTATGTTGTTTCGAAACTTGTGATTTTCCTTGATATTAATTTATTCGTCTTAGTACGCGCATTCTCGTATTCAGTTCCGCGAAAAACAAGTTCTCCTGATATACTTGTTCATATCGATTTCATCGAGAAAGTATCTAACCGAATGTTATAAATTGAGATTATAGATATGTATGCAACTAGAGATACTCAGTTACTTAAGACACTCAGCAAAGAGCTTTCAGAATTTTTTTTCGTTATATTTAACTTTTAAGAATGCATGCATGATCATTCAATCTGATTAAAATTACTGTGTTTCAATATGCCAATTATTGTGGTTTATAATATTTTATAATACACAATAAATAACACTCAACTCCAACTTGTAATTTTATTTCGCAAAGTCTGATAACATTTTCCTATCATCTTATGTATGTTTGCTTTCGCACATATGAACTCAAATGTGAAATGTCTGAAATCCTTATTTACATTCCCTATTTATTCATGCTCTCAAAATTAAATTATCAGTCAATCAATATCACACAGAGGTTTCAATTTGTTGTACAGTTTCAATCAAGTGTTTGTTTTGACCAATTTCAATTTAGATAAATTGCAAAAAAAGAAACACAAATACGTTGAACATGAAATGTGGATCAAACTTGTACGGAACCTTGAAATGTGTTAATATTAAAAAAATTAATGGTTACGCAATAAAACTGAATGACAGATATATGTTTCTCTTAAGTAATTTTTCTTAAGTAAGATAAATTAAAATGTTTCGTACGTTAATTTTATGAAATGGTACGTTACGAATAAGTTGTTGGGTATATGGTATACCATTTTTCAAACTACCAGTTAAAGCCACGCCCGATCACTTCCTAGCGACGTCGTTTCGGTTACATGATCGGTTCGGTTTTAAACAAAAAATGTTTAACCGTCGAGGCATAAAACCATGGTGGTGGTCGTTTACCCTGGTGCATATAGAAGTGCGTCGTATTGAAGCAGTCAGTTCCTCTGAGTTCCTATTCAAATAATCTTCGTTAACAAGCGCTCTAATCACGCCATGAAGTCCGTCGTAAGTGTGATCCACATGATCCTCTTTTTTCAAGCATAGCTCTTTTCCAATGTTATACAATTATTATTATTATTTGAATTAGAGAAAGTCTGACCGAATAAGTGCAGTGAGATAAAATCTGTCATTAAATCTCACTGTTACCTATCCGTCAATCCGAAGGCTCGTTAATTCAATTAAACTAACTATGTACTTTTTTATGCTCCATTCTCTTTGAATTAATCATCCATTTAAAGCTTACGAAAATTGTCAATTTGTTCACATAATTTCTGCTCCATTTGTACTCCATTATTAGTACTATTCATTGAATATAAATCATATTAATTTTTTTAGATTGCAACAATCAATCGTAATACTCAACTTAATAGTAACACTTGAAAAAAAATGTGTGTGATTATAATCACAATTTTATTAATTTAACAAAATTTATCAATCTAAAAATCAAGAAATGGAATTTGACATCAGATGCATTATTGTTACTTCACCAAAATTTGTCTATTTTCCAATGACCAAATGTTGAAACATAAATCAGACTATAATTTAAAAGCAGCTATTATTTCATTTTTTCCTAGTTTTAATTACATAATGTAATGTATAAATTACCGCTAATAACGGTTTATTTTACAGATTCTAATATGTTTCCTAGCACGAGTTTGTGCTGGTGAATTTATATATGAAAACGTCGGAAAAGAGTCGACACTCAAGGAAATCAATCTCGGTAATTTATGATTTCACGCATCAGTTATCTCTATTCCTGCATGCTTTCCTCGTTATTGCGCAACTGATCGTTGAACTTCAAATGAAAGTTACACACTCGTTATCATATTCACATTCTCCATTCATTTTGCATTATAATTTGCAATGGCTCATTATTTATTTATAGTTATTGTCGAACAATATTTTCTTTAATACTTTTATGTTTGAATTTGTAGTTCGCGTAACTAGGCAAGCACCACACGACCCGCAGATAAGTTACAGGCCACTTGCTCACGCTCCAGCCAATATCAAAGCAATTCTACAATCTCAACAAGCTCGAGAGCCATTGGTTAACATTCCTCATCAACCACCGCCACAATTGGCACCTAATCACCAAGAAGCCCCTCAGCCTCAGATACAGCACACAGCTCAACCTGTCCAATATCGTCCCCAGGTTCAATATGCATCATCCCCTCCCCCACAACCCTCTTACAACAACATCAAGTCTCAAATAGCTCTTCCACAACCGCAACACAACCAGCAACAAGCTTACCGAGGTCCTGCCCAGTTCTCGCCACAACCTCAGCATCAACAGCAACAACAGCAACCCAACTACAAAGCAGTATACCAGCCGGTCCAAGGCCCAGTTCAGCAAGAACCACAAATTCAATACTCAAGACAAATCCCTCCACACGTTCAACAAATCATCCAACAACACAGACCTTAATTTATCATGTGAACTGAAAATTATTAATCAAAATCAAATTATTACAAAAATCATGCGAGCTAGTCACATATATAACATTTTAAAACTTTGTTGTTTTACAATTTTAATTCTTTTTTTCCCATATCGAAAAATAAAAGTGTTCAATATATGATTTTAGAAAATTACAAAAAGGCTCAATAAATTTTTTTACCAAAAATAAGTCTTTTTTTTCTTTAATCCGAGTAAATACCAACATTTTTAAATTTTATACTTGAAATCCAATTTAATGTAGAATTGGCAACGGTGGACGGTTCATATCTTAAGAACGAATTCGGAGTATTCTGAATAAGAATAATCTAAATAAGAGTATAAAAAGCCGTGCTTCAACAGCCATGGGTTCTTCTACTATCTGCTGGCTCATATGTATATATATATTTTTTTCGAGGAACGTCGCAGCCTCAGTGGCCTTAGAATTCAAGATCAATTCATAGTAAGCTTTTGTCTGCGGTGGAGTGAAGATATATATATATATTTTTAATTGTGCCAAATCTTGCCAGAAAATTTAAAAAAATACAATTAATTACAATTAAATTAAAAAATAAAATTGCTTATTTGCAACATGACTATTCGATTTATACTCTTTTTCACAATAGTCAATTTGATTTTTGCTATAAACAGTTTGCCGACAGAAGAAACGCCAAGTTTTTCTGCTCCAGATTTTTTGTGTCCATGTCCAAAAAATCAAACTGAACATACAACAGGTATACTATTTTTTAAATTGTTTGTGAGCGGATGAACTAGCAGATTCGATTTCAAGAGAAATCGAATTGTGAATTGTGAAAAGTGAATTAAGAGAAGATGAGAATCATTGAACAATTAAATTTTTCATTGATTCAACAGAATTAAAATGATTTATAAAAAAAGAATATGTTTATTTCAGTAATACCGTTATTACAAAATCATAGTCCAGTGCATCAAGGGTCCATGTTTACTACAGGAAAAGTTTATCATGCCATGTTGCATGGGACACCATGTGTCTGTCACATTGAACACGCTCTTGAAATTCGTGATGATTATAAGTATACAATTGGACTAGGGGCTCATAAATTACATACGCGGGCTGCAACTTGGAATGAGGCAAGAAAGTCTTGCAATGAAGAAGGCGCTCATCTGGCTATCATTAATTCCAACGCAGAAGCTCAGGTCGATTGAATTTGTATATGAGTGATACGAGTTGTTTGATATAGTATTTGATTGCTTAATTATTATTATTTATTTATTGATAGGTTTTAATGGACCTCTTCAAACATGCTGGAACGATAAAAGGTGCAATCTATGAAGACGTAGCGTATCTGGGCATTCATGATTTATACAAAGAAGGAGAGTGGGTCACAATTCTAGGCGACTCATTGTACAAAACTGGATACACCAAGTGGAGTGACAAATGGGGAGGCCAACCTGACAATGGAAGTGGCAAACAAAATTGTGGAGTCTTGCTCAAGGAAGGTGGCTTGGACGATGTTTTTTGCGACATACCATTCGCTTTCTTTTGCGAATTACCTCCTATTAAATATTTACGCTGACATTGTAATCACATATTAACAAAACCAAATGATATTTTCAAATATAATTCCTTTTTTTTTTCGTTAAAGTATTGCATTATTCATTCACTATATGAAATTAATGAATTTGTAATTATATAATAAAAAAATCATGTCATAAAAAAAAGGTTTTTCTATAGCACTCCTCTTATAAAACTTCTTAAAAATTTGAATGCTTTCAGTAGTGCCACCTTTTGAAATGCACTCGCAATGCTGCCACAATTCTAAAACACAAATACACACGTGGAACTGTCTGTCATTCGTATCAGGATGCTGTCATGTTGTACGAAAATTACATTTTGTATAATTTTGTTTTCTAAATAAAAATTTTAAACTGATCAAGTATTGTGAACTGAAAAGTAAATTGTTTCTTGAGTTTGTTCAAAATCATCAGGTTATTGTATTTTTAAGCATAAAATTCGAAATGACAAATTCTAAGAGGTTAGAAATTAATATCTACCGTCTTATGCGACGCTGTGAAGAAATGGCAAAAAATGATGTGACCAATTGGAGACTAGAAAAAGTAAACAATGTTTCCCAATTATTCTTCATGCTTATGTAAGAATAATGAAATAAATATGTTATTCATTTTCAGTACACGGAAGCTTTAGATGAAATGATAAAAAAGCTCCAAAACGATTACAGGTAAAAAAAATACAACGCGATAAAAAATGACTAATTTCTAAAACGTTGAAAAATATCTAGAACTATGATTTTTATTTCAGTATAGATAAGCCATTGGAAGGAGAAATAATCGAATACATACGTCGAGTAGAATTTCTGAAAGGCTTAATTGCTACCTCAAAGTTAACAAATCCTGTGGAAAGAGTTGTAGCAACACAATTGTTGCCCTCAATGACTTCTTCTTTAGAATCAACAGGACCAAACATTACTACTCAAATTCACCAAAAAACTGCCGCTCGTTACAACCAAGAAATAAGGGATGAATTATTTAAAACTAGAACAGGTGATAAAGAAAGTTGAAAAATTAATAACTGATGAATCCAAATTTTTCGATGATATAGTGATGTCAAGTTTATTTGTAGAATCTCAACTGAGACAAAGAAAAAGTGATTCAGCATCAGGGGAAAAAGACCTAGACGACCTCTTAAAATATAATAGAAATATGCAAGAAAAAATTGCAGAAAATATGTTATCAATGACAAGCACAATGAAGGAGCATGCTCTAACAGCGAATGCTATAATAAAAAAGGACATGACTTATCTGGAAAAGTCAAATCGAATGACGGACACAAACCAAGTCAAATTGAAAGGCGAATCTCTGAAACTTGAGGAACACACGAAGTCCAATTGGAGATGTGGGGTAATGCTAATGATAGTATTTGTCCTGGCAGTATTTTTCAGTGAGTATCAAAATGTCAAAAAGGAGAAAGTTGACTAAATAAATGATTTGTTTAATTATATTACACAAAACTTTTTTTCAGATATGATTTTGTTCATAAAAATATCAAAGAAGAAGGTGTGATCAATATACATATGCGCAGTTGAAATGTGGACAAAAGAATGTGTTGTTGAAATACAGTGACAATATTTTTTAAATATATTATTATTATTATTATTATTATTGAATAAAACGATGATTAATTAAAAACTGTCTATACCTATTTTGGCAATCTGTACAAGCCGCTGGTAAAAATCAACTGATGTTCGCGCACTTTGCGGTCAAGAAAAGTTCTTAGTTCGGACAAACTGCACTCGACAGCACCGGAACCTTGCGAGGCGAACATTTTGAGCATCTGATGAATTCGTTCGAGTGGCATTGAATCCAGATTGGTGAGCATTCCTACAATGTAGGACCAAAAAACTTGCAATTCCTCTTCTCTCTGGTCACTGGCTGATGTCATTACACTCTCCACTTCTTCGTCCTCAATAATTTCTGGTAGGTTGCGATTCTTTGAAACATATTCTTCCTCAAGGACATACGTGTCATCTGACACATTTTTTAACAAGCCATGAGAGACCCAGAATGCTATTTTTCGTTGCAAAATCGTCGCTGGGATGTGCATCACGTCTGCCAATTCACCAACAGTCCATTTTTCTATAAAAATAAATATCCAACATGAGTATACACATGCATTTGTGTATAATTTATTTTTTAAATAATAGTACATGTACATACCTTTATCTTGGAAGTAAAGAATAATCGTAGCATGTACAGGTGTGACACTCATATTAATTGTTCTATCTTTAAGTTCGATCTCCAAATCAACACTGCCCAAGTGAGATTTCCAACACAAAGTTCGGTTGCCTTTCAGAGCTTCGAAGGCTTTGACATATTTGTCAAGTTGCTTTTGAACAAGCGCAGGCAGCTCCAGCTTCCACTCTTCTTTGAAGGGCGGCCAAAATTGAGCTGACAAAATGAGCGCAGAAGTAGAGAACTGATCAGCCTCAGAATTGTAGTTTGAATCTGATTGGATGTTGCCATCTATTCGTTTTGAATCGTAGACATCCTTAAGCATGACTTCACAAAAGTGTAACTGGTGTTCGCCAAATCTCCTCTTGAGCAATTCGAGATGTCGAATTTCTCTTTCCGTATGATAATTCAGCTGAGACAAAAGCCTGTCAGCTAAAAGTGTTCTGTATTCGTTGACAAACAAATCCTGACTGCCGTAAATGTTAACTAGCATTGATATTATGTCTGATACTCTTCTTTGGCAAGATTTAGCTGAAAAGAAACGCAAATTATTGTGATCAAATTAAATAAATTTAAAAAAATTAAATAAATATAATATGAAGAAAAATACCTGGATCCGCGTCTACCGGATCTGGCATCCATGTGTTCCAATTGTCAGTGTTTTCCTCGAGATCTTCATCAGTTTGCAAGGATTCTCCTTTAATTAACTCGTCTGCCAAGTCACTAGGCGATTCATCCAAAAGGCCACTTACAACACACCTGACAGTATCGTCCCGACTTCGCAAATATAGTCTAATCGGTTCTGTAACAGTTTCGAGTAAAACACCAGTTGGGTCCAACTGTCTGAGAGATTTGATCGCTGTAACATAAGCGGTCAAAATATCTTGGGTATTGACACCAGTGTGAAGGAGCCGGGTTTTCAGTGCATTTTTCAGAGACTCCGACAAATGTTTTCTCAAATCCGTCCTGCTTAGACAGGTCTTCAAATCTTCTATTGTAGGCTGTGATTCCGGATACTCGATGATGATATTAAACAATTGATCAATTCGAATCTTGGTGAACATTTCGTACATATCCTGCAACAGGTTTCGCTTTAACTTTTCTATTGATTCCGTACCCTTTTTAGTAAGGGGACCGCTCTTGGAATAACCCGAGCAGATACGTCTCATCCAATTCATCACAACTGTTTCAATCCAATTTTCCAGCTGACTCAATTTTGATATGTCGAAATTGCGATCACACACGATAGCAATCTGATTTTTGATTCGTACATGTATAAGAGAAGTGAGGACATTTCTCACAAGTCTTTCTGACAATTCAAGTTCAAGCAATTTACTATTCGTTTTGTAAAATACATGAACAATCATTTGACACTGACAATTTGTTTGCTCATAATTGCAACCTGTGCATTCGGTTTTTTCAAAGCTGCTGCTGTCTAGATTATCTGTGGTACATGACAAGAATCAATCAATTTATTTGTTATTTGATATTGAATAATTAAATGTCATGAATTTTGATTACCGTGAAGAGAATCGTCGTTGCAAAAAACATTAAAGCCAATCTTGTAAAACGAGTGTACAATCACTTCATGGTGCAACGGAATTTGACTGAGCAAAATCGATCTAACCATCAGCTTGAAATACTTCAACACATCCTGTTTGTCGAAAGTACAGTTGTGCTCGTTGCAATGAGGCAGCTGTACCAATTTTTCAAGATTGGGCTTCAGAGCGAGAAGATCCGAGTACAATGTTTCCACAGCTCTTCCGAAAAGCTCAAAGCCCACTTGTTCATTTTTGATGTTTTTAAAATTGCTCCAAAACTGTGGCACGATGTTCGAGCGGATATACTTTTCCAAGTGATGGAACACTAAGCTTCTGACACATCTCGAAATATTTACCGTTTTATCAAACTTCAGTTCTGTGCTCAACTAAAATCACAATTCATATTTTCATATAATTATATGTAACGATATTTTTCATTATAAAAAACGTCATTTTTATTTGTAATGAACTGACCTTATTTTGCAAAATTGGAAAATTTTTTTCAATCCAAATCAATTCCTCACTTTGATCATCCATTTTTCATTTTTAAATCATTCGCTTCGTAAATCTTTTAAATAGCAGACTTTTGTCTCAATTTTCTGTCCTTTAACTTTAACCTCTCTTAAACCAAGCGCAGTAGAATCACATTAGAACAATCCTAATCTACATTACCGACGACAAAAACGAAAACTGCGCGCGCATGCGGTATTTTCATCTCGGTATGGTGTGGGTGCAATTGTGTGTCTGTGACAGACAGAGTCAGTGCAAGTCAGTGTACAAAACATATGAGATGACGTATCATCTTGTTGAATTCTAAACAAAAATTTATTTACTGATCAAGAAGAAAAGAAAAAACAATTACAACATCAACGCATTCAACGTTAATTATTATTTTAAATCAAAATGAATACAAGTTTAGTTGGCCTGATTACGATTTGTTTGGTTATCATTAGCTGTGAGGCTGTCAGTAAATATTCGGCTGAAGCGAACCAAAAAAAAGATGACAATATTCATGTTCCTAGTACCCTCCGGGAACTAGACAAACCTTTTCGAATGGCCAAACTTAACCTGCTTTGGTCCAAAGCTAAACATGTAAGTAAATTTAATATTATATATACTATACACATTTTTCATTGTACTCAAATAAAGTGATATTAAATTTATCATTGCTTCTTTATAGAGACTGACAAATCCAAAATTACAGTCCTTGTTCAGTGATTTAAAAATACACGACAAGGAAGAAATAGCTTTTAAACATTTGAAAGCAGACGGACAGGATGTAAGCGGTTTGGAAGAAGCGAAGATGAGGAAGAGACTGTTAGGTAACTGGAGAATAAATTGTTTATGCATATTCATTTTGATTTTCCAAGAATCATTAACATTGATGTTGGTGTTATTTATTTGATGTTAATTTCAAGGTATTATGAGCACTTATGGACTTCTGGAACACTTTGGCGAAACAGACGATCCTAAACTTTTGAAACGCCATAAAGCTCTGAATGACGGCAGCAATTACGTGGCAAAAAATGTATTCGATGATCAAAGACTTAACAAATTATGGGCAAAAGCTGAGATGGCTGGTTTTACTCGTAAGGGTTTTCATTTTTCAAATGAATTTTTCACGTCTAATGATTCTGTCTATTGCTCATACTATTATTATTATGTATAATTATTTTTTAATCATAGATGAAGAACTTGAAGCACTGAAAGAAGAATTCACTCACCATCAGGAAAAAGTTGACGAATACAAAAGTCTATTGAAGGAAATCGAGTCAGGAGATCCTGATATGAATGAAAGTTAGTTCTTGTTTTCAAAAGATCTAATACTTTTATTATACTTATAGTTAGTTTTTTTATAATTCAAAAAATCGTTTTTAGATAGTTTACACGACAAGCCGACAAGTTGGAACGAATTAGACCGACAAGAAGAAACCAACGATATTCCCACAAAAAAATTAGATTATCTGGAAAAAGCCAACTTGCTCAAGTAAGTATCTTTATTTGTCTTTTATTTTTCAATGTTCAGTCTAATCAAATTAATATGTTTCAGAGAGAAACATCTAGAGCTCAGAAATGGATATGAAAATATAGAACAACGTACGGCACAAGGACCAAGTCATAAAGAATTCATTGAGCCTAAAGTTCAAGGATTGTGGAAAGTCGCCCAGGAAGCTAAATTTTCTACAGACGAATTGGAATCGTTAAAAGTTTGTATTATATTATGTTTTACACTGATGTGACCTGTGTCATATAATAATCGAATGGTTTTAGACTAATTTGATGATCTTTTTTTAATAACAGGAAGAGCTTTTGCACTATGAAACTAGGTTAATGAAACTGCGGCATCTGCAAACGCAAGCAGCACTCGATGCTGCACGACAGGGAAAAACGTACGTGGATGAAAACGCAACAACGCAACATCATATTAAAAAACATGCCAGAACGGTTGCCAAATTACACCTGGACATTGAAAATAAAATATTAGCCCGGCATTCGGAACTATAAACATTAATGTTATTATACTATGTTAAAATTGAATGATTTTATGAAAAAAACCAAACAAGTGTAAATAGTTTGAAAACGAGTATGAAGTTGGCCGGTGCATATTTTTTGATACATTTTGTGATTTTTAAATAAAATATTATAACAGATGAAATGAATGTTAACCATAGTTGTAAATAAGCAGAGCATAAAATAAAATACACGTATATCATCTTAAATTAAACTATTTGAAATGTTGTCGATATTTCCATAGAAACAGATCCTCTTGTATATTGACAAAACTATCATCCTGTAGATTTTGCTATAAAATTTGACAGCTCGAATCAGAATGTCGGAAAAAAATGTTTTTTCAAAAAACACACTCGTCAAATATGATAATCCAATCTTAATTACCAATTACTCAATCAAGGTGAATAATTGATCAATCAATTTAATAAATTTGCCAGTTACATTTTTTAATCTGAATTTTTAGACTGAAAAAGAATCTTGTAGTCAAGCGAGATCCAAATCTTCGTCATTACCAAAAATTCAAACTACTTCACCAGCTACTGATTCGAAACAAGAAATCGTTGAAATCTTGCATGAAATTTTACCACCTAGAGAATGGGAGGAAGATGGTAAAAAGTGGATACAAAAAGTGAGTTTGTATATTTACATCCATAGAGAAAAAATAGTAAGTACGAAGTAAATTTAAATAATGGTAAATGAATTCAATAAGGTTTCAACTACCCCTGCTACAAGGTTGGACGTAAAAAATTTACAACAAGAATTAGACATTCAGTTGAAAAAACAAGTTGCTCGAGAAACTGGTTTATGTCCAAGACGTCGAAAATTGTATAGTCAATGCTTTGGTAATTTAAATTTAAATTTTATTTTGAATAAAATAATCATTAAGATAAAATATTCGGAAATCATCTTCTTCATAATCAAATGTTACATATTTTTAGATGAAATAATAAGACAAGTGACAATCAATTGTACCGAACGAGGATTACTTTTGCTCCGAATCAGAGATGAACTTTTGATGACTGTAAAGGCTTTTGAAACATTATATCAAAGCAGTATAGCGTTTGGATTAAGGAAAGCTCTTTTGGCAAGTCGAAAATTCAAAAAAAATTATTGAAATCATATAAAGTTGTTTATATTAAATATTGTTTCAACCAAATGACATCAGGCTGCAAGTAAAACAGAAGAGTACATAACAACGATAGAGGAGCTGAAAGCTCAGAACGAGGAGCTGCAAAAAGTTACAAGACATTTAGAAATGAAAGCTGAGTATACAGAAAAAAGAGCTGCTGAGTCTCAAGAAGCCATTCTGAAACGTCACGAAGAAGAGGTGACGTTTCTGAAAAAAACTATTACTCAATTAAAGGTACAATATAATATCAATCAACATCATATGTATTATACGGGTGTACCATAGCCTTTAATGTAATTTACTTTTAGGTACAACTTGAAGGAATAATTGCTCCAAAAAAATAATTAAAAAACTTGAACCTGAAAAAATAATGAGACAGTTGTTTTTAAAATAAACATGTATGTTTATCTATCTTTTACTTCTTTTTAATACATTCAATTATACATTATAAAAGTATCAATCAAGAATAAGATTTGTTTCATATATATATATTGTATACATTTTTTTTTCTTAACATAAGATTATAATATATGAATTTTATTCAGTGTTCTTTCCGTTCCTGTACTTCTTATAATTTAATGCGCTTAATTTAAGTACGCATTTTGAAAAATTTTAGTAGAACAAGTTTAGAAAAATATGACAAGGTTAAGGCTTTTCAATGCGCATAGTAGAATGCACTGTTTATTTTATTGTCGTTTTTCAGTATGTAATTGTAAAATAAATTATTCAAACTGGCCTTTATACAATAATTATTAAGTGCACATAAATTAATATGAACTCTTGATAATATAATCTGAGTGTACAATTAATATAAAATAATTTTGCAAAATTAAAAAGTCATGTCAATTATGAAAATAATTGCATTATTTTATTTTTAATTATACATAAAATTGATTTTTATTTAAGTTTCTTCTATTCAAATGCACTTTACTTGCAATGAATCATTCATTTTTGCGTCAAATTGGCAAAATTATAGCATTAATTTGTGTGATTTTCAAACACTTTTCGTATTATTCTATATATTTTATTTAATATGAACAACTAAAAAAATTCTAGTTGAAAATTAATCGTTTATTCATTATTAATTATAACTTAATACATAATTGTTATCGTATAATATATTGATAAGTGTTACAGAAACTTTGTCTGTTATATCAATAACATAAAACTGCTTCTATTCTTTGAATAAAATTGAGAACAGAATAATTTTGCAGTTTACGTGGTGATAAACTATAAATATAATGAGACGGATTTTCACAGCTTGATCGCAAAGTGGCATTACGAATTTATTGCTCTCATTAATGTAATTTCAATCGACTTATTGTTAAATATATATTTAATGATAAAATAAATTAGACATTTTTTATACAAAATTGAACGATTATTATCATATATAAATTTTATTTTCATTCCATTTAAACATTCACTATCTGTTCACTTACACCTATTTTACACGCCATTTTTTATTTTATTCGTCATTTCACATAACATCTATCGATTTGAATTCCAATTAGTTGAAAAATATACACCCAATTTTATTTGCTCGTTCATCTTTTATTTAATAAATATCTTGAAATGTTTGCTAAAGTTAAATATTGAACTGAATTTTTGTGAAATTAAAACGAAATTGAATGCAGTGCTGATAGAATATATTCATTCAAAGGTCTCGATTATAAACAGAATTATAAACAAAATCAATTATATGTATAATCTAACAAAAAAGCAAAATGATATCCATCATTACTAAAATAACTATTTTAACATATATGATGTTTCTGATCTTGTCGAAGTCAATCGTATTTTTAGTTTTGAACGGTATGAAAATTCATCTAAATTAATAAATAATTTTAAAATGCTTAGTCAATCAATCAACAAATGCGTATCAAAATGAAATGATTTTTCACAGTTCCATGTCGCATGATAATGATGATTCTAAAAACGTTGTACAATGCACGTTGGAAGCGTGGAATGTGTTTGTCGTTCAGTTTATTTCTTTTATAAATGCACATACAATGTGAACAGTGCACCTATATTAAATATTTACCTCGCTTCGATAAACTGATCACATATTTTTCGCTGAATTTCAATTATGCGTCAGAACGATTTTCTCTTTTCTATTTTTTTTCTCGTCGCAGCAAAAAAATTTAAACTGGATCAAAATGATTTACAGCAAAATTGTTTGCAAAACATTTATCGAAAAATACTTATGTTATGTATTACTGATGTGACTATACTTAAGATCTACGAAGGAAAGAAAACCGCTGTGTTAAAATTGGTGGCAGAATTCATCACACTGTTCGAGGAATAAAAATAATAATCAATGGTTATCGGCCTCAATAGTGCAAGTTTTATCATGTATGTACCCTTCTAATTAAACGGCATTTGATCAAGCTGTTTAACGATCAATTTTAACTATCATCATATACTTTTCAAAATTGCTTCGATAACTCTTTAACAAACGAAACTTCGTTAAAGAGTTATGAAACCAACATCAAAAAATACATCGTAACAAAAGTTGATTTCTGATCATTTTTAAACTCATACAAATGAATCTATTTGTTTGAAAATACCTTCAAAATATCAAACAAAATCAGATTAACAATAATTCAGTTGAACTTTGTTACTGAATTGATGCCTCTTTGTTTAAAACTTCAGATTCAGTAAGATCATTATGAATATTGAATGAGTTTAAAATTGATGACGACAGTCAAAATTTGCTTGTCGAAAGTAGATGAAAAATTTGTACTTGTATGAAAAATGGTCATCAGGGATGTCATAAAAAGTGCTTTGCCGAATAATGTGTCTAACAAATAAAAATACAGTCGCGATTATTTTGGAGTGTACATATGTATATAACAAGGTCGAGTGACAATAACAGAGAGTAACAGTTTGAACATTCTCGCACCATCAGTTAATACCTACAACGCTACTTTATCAGCTCGACAAGGCATTAATACTCGATTCTCAAATGATAATTTAGTGTATCGTTTTTTTGTTGATCCTATACATGTACCGGCTGACTCAGTGGCGTCCCTTTTTTGAGCGCTTGCGTTTCTTCTTTTTCGTTGCGACCAAATTGGTGTTGTTGGAATCGGTCGAGTTTAATCTATCTGTCGTCTCAGCGGTTTCCATCAAGCTGTCAGTGATGAGGATGTCCGCCTTGTCCGTCGATGGACTGTTTAAAGTTGAACTCTGACCTTCGCTCTCGCTCGCGTCCTCCCCGTCGCTTGCTCCAGTCTCAGCGATACTTTCACTCTCTTCTTCCGGATTGCTCAATTCCAACGAAATTATCTTCTCGCGAAGAGTTTCCACCTGAGAAAATTGGCCTTCAATTTTTCATCTTCAAACAAACACTCCTCCAGCGCCGCCACTATATAAGTACTATTTTTACACAAGCAGCATTCTCCTTTGGGTTGGTGCTTATTCTAATCTTACAATTGTATCACGTCATTTCTCTTGTATTTCAATTTTTAATTAAACCATTGAAATTTCAAGTAGAACAATTTGGTGGTTAACAAATATTGTGCGCCACAAACATTTCAGTTAGCATGCAAAATACCAAATGCACTCGTGTTTCCATACCGGTGTAAATAGAAGAGATTGTCAGTTGAAAGAGTGATATTAGGTCAAGGCAGTGTAGGTCGCATTCCAGGTAAAATAGAAGTTGGTATCTTGGAAAAAGTAAATAAAATGTCTTATTAGCACTGCGCACCATCAAACATTAATTGATAAAAAAAATTATAATTTAATTTTATAATTATTAATTATAAAAAAAAAAGAAAATTAAAATAGACATTTTTTTGTTAAAAACTCTTACAAATTGCTCAAATAAATGATTAGATCACTGTTAATGCTTGTTAATTTTAAAACCAGCTTTTACTCCATATCACCAAACATGCAAACCAAATTTTAGTTTCACAAAATTTCATCAACATTTATTTATTTTTCAACTTTATATTTCAAATATTTCAGCCAATACTTTTTTTTAATAAACGTGGGTTTTCAACACGATTCGGCTTTTTCATTTTTATGATCATTCACAAATGAAATTTACTATAAAAAATCAAGATTCGATGACAATTTGTAATCATTGATGTAATGAACATGAATGAGAAAATGAATGTGAAATCTAAATGTCTGATAAAAGTAATCAACAGTAGCAGCAGGTTCTTTTTTCAATAACATTCTCTCTGATAAGGAAAAAAAGGCGAAAATAAAACAATTGAGCTTGTGCATAAGTGCGCAAAGCGTTCGTGTACCATACAAGAGTATACAACAACACACAGTGGTGCAATCGAATCGTTTTTGATGATTAAAGAGCTTGAGAGTTATGGTATGGTACCTCCCGCTCAATGAGCTTCTCCACGTATTCGACTGTTCGCACACGACGTTCGCCTGTAATCTCGTCGAGATATTCCTCGGTCCGACGAGTCACCTTCTCATCAACTATTTTCTCAGACTCACGTACGGCTTTAGGTGGACCCACCTTGCTGCGTACAGCAAGTTTGGGAAAGTCCGCGCTAGACGGCCGTAATGTAGCAAACTATGATGATAAACGATAACCCCATTCAATTTCTTTCAACTCTTTCAGCTCTATTACTACAAAGCTTTTTTTATATTCATTCTCTGCTTTCCCACTGCTTCACGTTTCATTCACAACATTTCCAATTTCTTCAACATTTGTTAGATATTTGCAAAACAATTGTATTATTGGACAAAATTTTGCAACATTTCAAAGATATTAGTTCAAATATGGTATGTCTAAGAGAAAGTTAAAAGTTTGACGAGGATGACGACGCATGATCATCGATTAGTAATTTGATTTAGTAGATTGGAGTTGAATCCACGTTTATTTATTAAAAAAAAAAAAAAAAAAACAATAATTTTGGAATTTAATTATTAAAAAAAATATATAATAATGGAAAAAAAATCGTTGAATAATTTGCACCTACCTCGGAAACTTTATCCTGCGGTTCAACAACGGCTTCGCTGTTGATAATATTTGACGTGGAATCCTGCTTTGTATCCACTATCTCGCTCATCTTCTTAATTACCATTTGAGCTTGTAAAGCATCCTATAATGATTAATTAGTTTGAATATTGTTTTTTAATTTTAGTCTGAGCATTTTGTATAATTGAAAATTGTAAATAACCTGTTCAAGAGATTTGAGTCTGGCTTGCCTCCAGGCGGCACGCTTCTCAGCTTTCAGTGCTCGTTGCTCAGCAGGTGAGAGTCGACTTTCATCATCTTCATCAGACAATAAGCCCTATATGAAATGAATCAAATTAGTTTCGTATATTTCAAAATTGCTACAAATATACAAAAAATTTGATATTGAATTTACCTCTCTCATCAATCGTTCTTTTAACCTTCTTTCAGCCTTTGCTGTCCTCACAATGGGCATGTTTTGTAGAATCGGTATCGAACTTCGTGAACTTAGTCGACTACTATAAAAATCACATTTTTTCAATGAATCAACGCCCAAAAAATTAAATAAATTTTAATCATGGGCTATATAATGTTTACCTTGGCCTGTTATCTTGTTGTTCGTTAATTTCCTCCGAGTCGCCGATTTCTTCATTGTCATCTAACTGTGCCCAAGTTTTCAATTCGTCCTTAGTTAAAGTCGCAATTTTTTTTTCTGCAAACCAAAGTCGTCATTATTAAAAGCTTTGTACTTGTTTCAATTTCTTCCATTTCAAATTACTTTTATTATTAATACCTTCTTCTTGCTTTAACTTTTCCACTTCGTCTTGACTAAGGAAGCTGAAAACTTTCTCTGCAAAACATCATAAAATTATCCAATTTGAAATGATTTTTCTCAGTTTAGAAATCTTGATTGAATTTTACAATTATTAAGATGAAAATAAAAAATTGTACCTGGCTTTGGGGAAGGTTTCAAATGTTCTTCTACAGCATTTTCAAACATTTTCTTCCTGTCACTGACAGAAAGTTTCGTAGGTTGAGTTGGAGTCGGCGACGGAGTTGTGGGAGGCTATACGTAAACAAGAACATATAAGGTTCTGATTAATCAATTGGATCATTATCATTATTTACTTATAAACAACAAAAACTTGAAAATGATTGTAGTTAAACAATTATTCAATACCATCTATTATGGGGGTATGACACACTAAATACATGGATTTAGAAGTCTGTGCATAAAATTATAGTTGAACAGTAACTTCTGAACTCGCGCATTTAGGATGTCGTACTCCCCCCTTATCTAAATAACTTGAAATTCAAATAAAAAGAATACACATTTGTTGATGATGATAACAAATAATAACTTAACATTTGGGATGAAATAAACACGTGATACTGAAAACAAAATCAAAATTATTAATTCTACTGCATGCATCTACATACATATAATTATGGGATGAAGCAAAAAAACGTTAGATATAAGCATCAACCAAGCAGATGAACGAAAATTACTTTTGCCAAGTCTTGTCAATTTTATCAATCTAAAATAAAAAACTGCATCAACTGATGAAATTTGAATACAATAAATCAAAAAATAATGTGAAGATATACATATGCGAGTTAGACCCACCTCAACCTTATTAATTCCATGGACAGAGCGTGCAATCTGTCTTTTGCTAAAAGAAGAAGCCAAATCGTCAAGTCCAGGATCAGTTAAGGGAGTGGGTGGGAGTTGGTAACGAGGTTTATTATTGGAGTTGAGGGTAGTGGAAGGGCCCATGCGAGACCAGAACCTGTGAGGATATTCTTGGGAGATAGGTTGTGCGAAGGTCACGTTCTTCAAGGACACGTCTGCCATGCTCGTCGACTTTGAGCGCATGCTAAAAGGCTTATGCTGCCCCCTTACTCGCGAGGGCAGAGTTTGAGTCGACGTCGAGATCTTGTCTCGAAATTGCGATTTTTGCCTGCTCTTATTTGCCATTCTGCAGGGAGCATCCACTGACGTTCCGAAATCATCCCTCGCCAGTAGCGACTGGAGTCCATCCAACAGAAAAATTATTAATCAATCAAGTTTCAACTTTCCTACTGACTCACCATCAATTCATACTCTTATTATAACAACAAATTTATTTTCCAATGCTATTTTTATTATCATAATTTTGTTGTCTTATTATTTTTCATACAAAACTTACATAAGGAGCGAAGTTCTATCATGCGTAGTTATGCTTTTTCCCATCTCGAATTTACTTTCGCGCTTATGCATATACACGTTTCCATAAAAATAATCAATATTGCCTAACGGGTTTTAACTTTTCGTGTCTTGTTTTTACTCCTTTTATTTGCATCAATTAAAAATTAAATCTTAATTTTCAAAGTGACGTTAATGGTTTGTTAAACTTGTATATACACAAACACGTCACCTTATATTATGCACATGACAATCAAAACTTTGCATTATATGTTTGAAAACAAAAAAATCATTTTTTTTTATTATTATAAGTATAATATATGTAATCATAAATATAGAAACATCGCTTGATCCGTTAGAGGTAGTCTACTATGTGAACATACAACATTGATAGAAAATTTATAAATATGTACCACTACATTGATTTCTGTTTGCTCATAATAACATTTTATAGAATGTATCACTCCTGATATGAACCTCTGCAACAATGAACGTTGTATGTTATTTGTTCTCTAACTGACAAAAATAAGACAAAAATTTCCATTATAATGTGCCATTCAACTTCCAAACACTGCAAACATATTATTCAATCGACTATTCAAACTTTGACAATAGTTTTTCTTTTACTCATAGTTTTATTATATATTCAAGCGTTTATTCTCTCTGAATATCACAACCACTTTAGAAAATAATATTTCAACTACAAAAACGCATCCACGATACTTGATGACTATGATGTACATATACGTATGATCAACATAGTATTGAACTCATTGTGAAAAATAATTTTGTTATGGAAGGCTTTTGCTCTGGATCTCATATTTAACAACTTGGAAGTTTGATTTTCCAATGTTTGATAATTAAAAGCCATTTTAGGCAAAACATCAACATGTTTAACAAATGAAATGTTAAAAAAATGTTTTTACTCTATAAGATGCATTACAAGTTAATTTTGCAAAGTTCACCGATGAGACAATAAACCGCTAAACGATATTTTGTAGTCACTGTAATTACCTCCGCTTCAGTCTATCGTCGCATTATAAAAACAATAAAAGAGTTAACACTTAATAAATGTATAATTTTCTTTAAAATATTTCGTAAACATACTTATAAACGTTTTTGATTTTTCATTCTCTCCCAAATAGTTTTGATAAAAATTGTACATTGTTCAACACTTCAATTCGTCTCTAATCTCATTGCTAAATAATTCAAAACTCAACGTCTCTCTTCGACTTCTATCCTCTCATTTATATTGTTAACAATTTTCTTCTTAAAAATTGTATATGCACATAAAAATATATGCTTGGTATCCTTGGTACAAATAAGAATTGTTGGAAACCAAAGTGAACTTTATCTTTACCCTTTTTGTTCAAATTCGATCATTCGGAAAAGAATAAGTTTGTACATTTGATATAGTGCAACTAAACGATCTTTGCACGCAATCAAAATTTGTACATCATTCTTCATCCTGGGTCTTCCCATGAATTGCAAAAACAGATATATATGTCAGACTAGGACATATGAGTGTATAATTTTTTTTTCTTTTTTTTTTACAAAAGGTCTCCGATCGACGCTGGAAAATTTTATAGTTGAGACATTAGTCTGCCTATCACAGTGATCGAAAATTTACACACACATACATACAATTTATCACAATTAATTTTACATAACGGCTTACATTGATTTGAATATCAACTCAGTTTCAATTTTTCTGTTTCTTACGGTACGTTGCGAATTACATGCTAGGTGAAACGATGGCAGTATTCATTTGAAAAATGACAAAAATAGACAAGTGTTGTACACGATGATGTACACATGTGTGCATTACAATACAACAAAGAATAGGATTGGATCCTCTCTGAGATAGTTTCCTTTTTGACTTGTTGTTATTGAACGTTTGGTCGTAGGTAAAGAAATAGCTTGTAGTCTCTTAAAAATTCTGTTGAGACGCAGTTAAGATAGGTTAATCTAGAAAAGTATTTTCACTCCTGTTAGAGGGCAGCCAAAGTAGCATTATCACCATCCGTCTGTAAACATTTTTTAAACTCTTTTTTTAGCCCTCGTTAAAGAGCATGCTTATAACAATTAAGATCCATGCGAGTACACAGATAACAGACACCTAACATTTTATTGATACGCAACGTTTGTTTTTGTTTTTTATTCGAACTTCTCGTATATCCATTAATAAAATATGCTGTATGGAAAGAATTTTTCAGATGACACCTTTTGAATGATCACAAACATGTTCATCAATAACACAAGTGATTAACAATCGATTGAAAAATACAACAAAAACATGCATTTCAGCATGTTTTGAATGTCGAATTGAAGATGTAAAATTGTGTTCTGTCATGCTGAGATGGATGAAACACAGAATGATTGATCAAATAAAATTTAATCTCATTGTAAGACAAAATTTAAAAAGGTAGGAGAAGATATAGATTAATCAAAAATTCATTATCTGCTATACAACACACTTTTCATCGACGATGAATAGTGTAATCATAAATGTAGATGAATAGAATAAAGATTTTCGAATAAAGGCATAATTATGTTTCTTAATTTTTAACTGATAATTTAAACTGGGTTACACGTAGCACTGAATCTAGTTTCGAAAGACTGAGAACGCAGTGTTTAAAATTAAATTACTGCCTGGTTGCAAGAAAATCTATTAAGCACGCATCAAATAGTAAGTGCATTTTCATATTAAGTATACAGGGTATTCCAAATCACCTGTACCACTTAAACACAGACATGGACGTAGTATACCTTTTGATGTAGGATGGTTGGTTTGAAACACCCTGTATATTCAAACAAATTAAGAAACTTAATACACCATGTGAACTTGTTAAGGTATACAATATAGAGATACATGGTTATATTCTAGTCCATGAAAATGAGACTTTTTGATATCACCACCTGCACAATTGAATAACCAAATCGGGCCTGTGCTATTGACATAAAATATTCGAATCAAAAGCCATAACAAGTGGACTTTTTATGGCAACGCATCAAAAAATTAACTGCCACGGAATGTGGCACTTTTGAATTACGTAACAGGAAAAAGTCATTCACTTCCATTAAGTTTTGCATAAATCGTGCGATTTGATTGATTCCCAAACAATAATCGCATGCAACCAAAAGAAACTATTCAAAATTGGAATAGTGCAGTATTGCTATGGATATAAACGTAACAGTAATGAGCCGTGTCTTATCTTCGCCAGAGCGCAAATAACATTAACAACCACCGTGCAAATAGAAATTAATTTTATTGCATGATAAGAGAGTGTTAATAATAATAAACAATCGCTAATTAGGAAAAAAAAGTGGGTAATCAAGATATAACATGCAGTAAGAGTGATATAAAATTGTTATCAAACCATTGAAATGATATAAAAGTCACCGTGAAACGTGCAGGGATATAAAAAATAATTAAAAACAAAGAAAAAAGTAACTTACAGTAGGATTTTGGTGAGCTAATGTGTGTTTGCTCATTACGATCGTGGTTGTTTTGAGATCTTTCGTTCCGCCAGGAGATTTCGGCGGTATCATGTCTACGGGGCTGCTTTGTTTGTTCACAAGAGATTCTGCAGCCCGAACAACGTCCAGTACCTAAAGATGAAATTAAAACAAAACAATGATTTCAGTTGCCAAAAAGAAGAACAAAAAAATGTTTGTTAAAAGATTAAAGTAAAGGTCTACTTTTTCAGGTGTTGATTTTTCTCTTTGCTCGACAAGAGCTCGATCGCGTTCTTCCTGCTCCCAAGCGACAAGTTCCGCTTTCATTTCTTGTTCCTGACGGAGCGTTGCTGATTCTTCATCATCTCGATCCAAACTAGAAATACTTTGTGATAAAGACTTAGTGTCCTCGGCAAGCATTTCTTTCGAATCCTTTGAAGTTTTTGATTCAACAGAATCTCTGCCCCTTGTCAGTGTCATCACGTGCTCTGCTTCGTTTCTGTCGTATCCCTTGCACACGACCAATTTGATGACGTTGCCAGAATTTCGCAAAATGTTTACAGCCTCTTGGTGAGTCGCGCCCAGCAATGAATTTCCATTTACTTCCAATAATCGCATGCCAACCTGAAAACCAAAAATTATATTTACTTCACGGATTTACTTGATGAATAAGTACCAAAAAAAACCCATAATTGATAGTACCTTTAATCTGCCGTCTCTTTTAGCCGCACCGCCAGAATTGATTTTTGAAATAAAGACACCCTCATCCGTGGTATCGAGAGGATTTCCTCTCTGACCTTTTAGACCACCTTTGATGTGCATGCCCAGCTTTTCACCAGTATCTTTCATTATAACAAGTTCCTGTAATTCAGAACGTTATTTTCTTAACAAATTGAACCGAGAAAAGTATCTTTTGAAAAATCTGACAAATCCTTAATACTTGAAATAATAATTCTATAGCACAAAGGAAAAAAAGTTCAGTGTATAAGATATACATGTACATTTGACTTGGTGTTTTTCCTTTGTGTCGTAAAATTAATTATTGTATGACAATTGTCAGACACTTTTTGTTTTCTCTCCAACAATATATCAACCAGTTAGCATTTCGTATGGTAAGATGATCAAAATGAGGAGTACACATAAAAGCAATTGTTCACAAGACAATGCAAGCGGTCAGTAATAAAAGTGAAAGCGAAATGATATTTCGGAATAAAAAAACCAAGTGAGGCCGGTTGAGTACTTACTGTCACAGGGATGTACTCTATTTCGACCAGCTTGTGAAATAATTGATCATTGCATTAGGCGACAACTGAGTGTTACAATTAATCATTGCGTACGAAATATAATGTTTTAAGCGATAAAATTAAAGCTCTATCTACAGCATCTCTAATTTTATCAACTGAAATCAAATGTTCTTTCTGATCTAAATATTTGGTAAAAAATGCAAACTTGCAAACTTTATCTTTATAAGCAAAAAGCGTGCCGATTCGACTTGACTTTTTTCTTTAATATTTACCAAGCCTAAAAAGAATCGCCTTTGTTTCTTCAAAGAGTGCAGTATGCTCATATAGAATAAAACTTAATTTCTTGTTGTATTGTTTCTTACTTGATAATTTTCAGGTAAAGGATCGTGTTGCACAGTGAGATTTATGGAGTCCCCGGGTCGTAACAGTTCCATAACTGCTTCCTGGTGAGTAGCTTTTGTAACGTCTGTTCCATTAACTTTTAATATTCTATCGCCCATACGAAGTTTTCCGGATTTTGCAGCAATACCGCCAGGTACAACCTATAAAAATCATTATCATTATCATTATCAAGATTTTTTTTCCTTTCATATCGGACGTTTTTTGTAATATCATTAAATCATTTGTTCTCACTTCTTCTCAATATTCTACAAGTTTTTTGCTTGAAAAAGATTTGTTCAAAAAAACTCACGTGTGATATAAAAATACCAGGTTCCTTGGCTCCGAAGGGCGTGCAAGAATGATCTGTACCACCAATGATACTGAATCCTAGAGAGCCTTCTTTGATAAGAATGACGTCCTGAAAAGGCATGCGTTTAATTGAACACAATTTTGTGGCGCATTAGCCAGTTAGTTTGGCATTGAAATAACCAATTTAAAAAAAAAAGTTTAAATATGTTGTATACACTATGAAGAAATTCAATTGTTCATTCAGATGGTATATTTTCGGCCAATAGGTGAGGATCTTAAGTGAGGATTCAAAGTGAGATATTTACATCAGGTGCCACAGTTAGTTAGAGTTACGTGGGAAAGTCAACGTTTGCTGTAACCTAATACTACATGTGCACTTTCTTTTTCATATATGAAAGAGACTACTGAATTGAATGGATAGAAAATCATGTCGTATGAAGAATTGTGATTGAGAAAAAAAATATAATGATGATGATATGATATAATAAATAAAGAAGGAAAATAAATATGAATTGATTGAAAATGGAACTTGTTTACCTTTAGATCGAAGATGTGAAGCATAGTGTGTGATACCACTAGATAAAAACGTGTTTAATCTGCTATAAAAACTAAAGCTGTGTCAGCTTGTTGGGAGATGAAAAAATCGAATTGAAGCAAGCGATCATTGGAACCGTATATGTACAGAGTGATGTACGCGCGAGATGAATTCTACACAGGAGCGGATAAAGAAAATGATAAATATGATAAACATAGGTAGGACTTACTTCAATGATCACTGGCTGTACCCAGTGGTTGTCCGTGACTCTGGTTACAACTGTTTCCGTGAGCGTACTCTTTGTGATGGTCTCAGTAACTTTACCGATCGTGGTGGGCGCCGGGGGGAAGGTGACGTCCGAGGGTAAGTTGTCAGGTTGTTTAATAGTGACCGTAACAGTGGGACCCTGGGAATCTGGCGAGGGTGAGGATGTCGGAGGTCGGAGGAAGTGTGCGGGGATCATGGCCTGAAATTCTTCGTTGGTGATAGGCTTGGATACCTGAATTTCTTCTTGCGAGTTTGCTTCAGGCTCCGTTGTTGCAATCATACTGTGTCGGGGTGCTGGCTGCGGTTGAACCCTCGTGCCCTCGCCCACACCGTTTATCTTCGGTAGACCGTTCATCGCTTCGGCTTTCTGAGCAGCACCAGCAGCAGCAACAGTAGCAGGTGGCGAGGGTGGTGGTGGCGGGGGCGCTGGTGTGTCCGAATCGGTCGAGCGTCGGTAGCTCGTGCTTAACGCCGGTCGATTCGCCATATAGCTGTTCGGGCTATAGAGACCAGTGTAAGGCCGAGCCGTGCTGCCGATCACTCGCGGTGATTTCTCAGAAGGCGTTGTTAGAGTCGAGTTGGCCTGCGATAACGGCATCTCTCGCTCCACCACTAGCCTAACGAATCGGTCCAGTCCTGTGAGCAGACCGACGGCTTGCTCGTGCTTCGCTTCTGACATGTCCACTCCGTTTATCTGCAAATTTATTCTTATTTCAGTATCCTTCTAATATAATTACTTTCATCTGTAGATACAGCTTATCGTATGTATCTGCTTACCGATACAACTTTATCCCCGACCATGAGTTTACCGTCCTTCTGAGCAACACCACCGTCGGTAATTCTCGATATGTATATCGCCTATAAAACACAAACAATTGTTAAATTATTATTATTATTATCAATTCATTTATTATTGATTTATTATTTATCATGAATTGAGAAACATACGTCGCTATTGGCTTTAAATGGTGGTGATACTTTGCCTCCCGCGATACTGAACCCAAGTCCGTTCGGGTCTCGGATAAGTGTCGTGTGAACCAGTACTGGAACCAGCGGCTCATTTTTGGGCACAGTCAGGGGCTCGGGTATTTTTCTCGTCTGTAATTTGTTGTCAAGCAATGTCAATAACATCAGATATATTTGATATAGTAATATTATTTTGTATTAAAATAAAAAACACACAAAATACCTTTGTCGCTTCAACAGTATCCCCATTTTCTAAGGTATGTGATAGTGCTGAAGATGATACATAAGAGGTGGCGCTCGGTGCGCGACTGGTGCTTAAGCTCGAGCATACAGAGTCTTTCTGCTGCAAGAAAAATTATTCAAGATAATAGAAATTTAATTACACATACATTCATTTTTATCTTTTCATCGTGTACCAATTTGATTGTTAAAGTGATTTTTGCTATTACCTGTTCGGAGGGTACTATCCTCGTGACTTCTCGGAGAATAACAAGTACTAACACTCGTCCGCATGCTTTCAAAACTTCTACTGCGTCATAATGATCCACGTTTATCACTGATATTCCATTGACCGAAAGTACCTTGTCACCGACACGCAATCCAGCTAAATCAGCAGGGCCTCCTGAAAACGCAATTGAAAATTCAATTTCCAATCGGATCAATAATAACATTCATTAGTTACATGAAATGATAACTTTCTTGGGATGTTAATTTGGACAATATTGTTAACAAAAATAACGACAATAATAATTTCGGTTTTCAGCCACACAATGGGACTCTTCAAGATCGTTCATTTTGACATCATATTTTAGAACCTGCAATTTTTCATATACAAAAGCATCAATATGTGATGATGTAATGTAAAATGAATGTTTTTAAAATGTCGTGTCTATTCATGAAATGAAACAGCAACTAAATAGAATAAAAAAAAAAGAAAAAATGGCAATTGGATTGGATGAACAGTCAGATAATACGACAAATACAATGTATTTAAATCAAAATAAGATTTAAATGACGAATACCTTCGGTGACTCTTGAGATGAATATTCCTTCGTCGTCTCCCTTAAAGGGCGTGGAACCTATCCCTCCAGCTATCGATAACCCAAGTCCACCAGTGGTTCTCTCAATGTGAATCTCGTACTGTTCTTCTCGTATCTCGACTGTGGGTTCCATTTCGACTTTCGCGCCTGCAACATGACACACTCTTTTATTTATGACTCATCAATGATCAAATCATTTTTAACTTGACATTTAAAAATGGAGCACAAATATGCAACACCCACGCGAGACGCGTTTCTTTTTCACAAACATCCGATACTTGGGCATGTCCCTTTAACGCTTGTCAAACATCACAGACGCGTCAATTACAGTCGATTAAATGACTAAGCTTGACAAATCGATGTCGTGAGGCCTCGTCGTATTACACTCGCCAAACCATTGTTCCAAGATAAAGCGCTATATCATATCTTATCGGGCGACATTAGTAAATAGAGCCATCCCTGGTAAAAATGTCCCCGGGGTCCAACAAAGGTGTGCCCGATTAATTAACATTTACTATTTTTTTATACACACATTAAACAAAATGTAATGAAAACACAGTTGTACGATCATAGTTTATAGTAATTCGAGTACACATTATTTTTGTTTATGAGTAATGTAATGAAAATGATGTTTATTATTAATAATACATTATTAATTTTTTTTGTAATTGTAATTATGAAAAAAAAACTACAATTAATTTCAACCACAATAGTTTTTTTTTACATTTTTTTAATAGTTTGTTTTACATTTTTTTTCTAGATAATTGACTTATTGTTATACCTTGGCTTTGCTCAAAAGTGTCCACGGAGTCAACTGGCTGCGGACTCGGAGAAGTTTTTTTTTCCTCCAACTTTTTCACCTGTATAAAAAAGATATATATCTATATAAGTATACTCGTGCACAGATTTCGTACGATAATTGCGTTTTCAATAATTCAAGTAGCTGTCGGCTGGACAGAAAGGTTGACTAAATGCTACAAAACACTGCAAACAAAACTGTCACAGGCATGTGTTAATTATTATTATTATTAACAACTGTTTCGGCGCAATTGTGTCCAAACATTTAAATCAGGTGTTGTAAATTTTCTTTTTTTTTCAACGCTCTGATGATCTCCCTGAAAAATTTGATTGTGAAACGTAAATGAAAATAACCTTCTCATGATGATAATTCATAGAGTAAATTTGTGAATGATGAAATTTAATTTTTATTAAAATAAGATATACCATAGAATTTGTTGATTTTCATTAGACTATTGATAAGAATGAAAATTCAAAGTGATAAATAATATTGAAAAAATGGAACAGTCAATTGTGATATTATTTCCTTGAGTATCGAATATTCGAACTCGTAGCTTAATTTATTTTAAATCACGATTAGGATAAAAATAATAAAATGTCAATTTAGCAGGTGAAATAAGAATACACTAGAAAAAAAGGTATCGAATGAGTTTAACAACAACAGGCATTCAAACACCAAAGCACAAGTCAAGAAGCAGCGTTTGAATCTACTGCGTGACAAAAAGCGCGGAGCAGTACCGTACGGACCACCTTTGAGGAAAAATGTTCTACTGGCGGTTACGAAATTAGCTGCGTTATAACTATAGATAGAAAACACTGGTTACATAAATCGATGTGGAATTTTCATTCCAGTTGTATATCGATGCATTGTGTATGCCATTAATCAGACAACTTCAACTTTTGATGAGATTTAGTCACTCGTTAAGCCTCATCTATTTTCATTTAAATGTCTGTCACTCAAATTTGTTCAATCTTAAATTAAATTATAACAACCGTAATAAGTATTATATTAATTATAATAATAATAATAATAATAACAACAAACTCTACATCACAACCAAATCTACATTTTAATAAAATTCTAATAATAAAAATCTGCAAACTGCATAACAGGTTGAATTCTAAATTGCAGGAAGTTGTTGACTATGTATAATGAACCCTTAACTCTAGAACGAACCAAGTCAGTTGACTTGGCCTGTCAAATTCAGTTAGGAATATAAGTGTTCATCTGAAATTTCAGAGATTGACATGAAGAATCAAGGGTTTTAGCTTCAAAAGAGCAAAGACAACGTTAGAGAAGCAGCACTTGGCAATGTACAAGAAGAAAGAAAGAGAGAGAAAGAGAGAGAAAAACTAGTTGTTGGTTCTGACCTGTTCACTGAGTAAGGCAACATATTCCTTGGAAAGCGATGCGTTAACGCGCTTGTTTTTCAAGTGGTGAGGGGTGTCTCGTCGGTGGAGCCTGTTCGGCTTGCCGGAGTCACCCCTACCTTTGCTTTCTGCATCCATAATCGAAAATTCAACATGTCTCTGCGTGTCTTCGCCCTCGGATTCATCATCATCATCATCATCATCATCATCATCATCATCATCATCATCATCATCATCATCATCATCATCCCTACCTCTTGATTCTGATACCGAACCGTCATCCATATCCTGCAAAAGGATACTTGGCTCACGCAATTGCCCCTGTGCCCGGTCCAATTTTGCAATTGCCAAAGAGAAAGAGTTTTCACCCAAAGTGTGATATATTTACGTGTTGTTTAATCTTGGCAATTTTGGATCGATTCATTGAACGAGGTACAATTGAAAATGAAAGGGAAAAAAGTCAAGATGTAGAGAGTAGACAAAACGTGTGAGACGTTACCTGATTGTGTAATTCGGTGGGCTGGGCCGTCATCATTGATTCAGCGCCACTTTCGTGAGCCTTCTGATTTTGATCTGGCGTACCGTTCGAAGCGGGTAAGTGATCTTGCGTGTTAGGCGTGAGAGCATTATCAGTAGTCCTGGCTGATGCATCAAGTTCCATTTTATCCAAGCCGTACGTCTGCGAGACATCCTGTACACAACGTATAGCCAGGGAATAAAAAAGTAACACAGGCAAGGAATGAATGTGAGATTGAGAACGGTTGTCCTGTTTTATTGGACGGTATTTATAGCTATCGACACCCGCAAACCGAGCCAGTGCATTTACAACGCAGACGGTTTATCGATTATATAACTCATTTTTAAAAATAATAAGGATAACAAGCTGTGAAGGGCTGTTGCTGAACAAAAATTGTGTCCGCGGATTTACCTGTTCGTCTGTTGATTCGCTTCGGCTATCGTTTTTGCCTTTATTAAAGAGCTTTTGTGCCTTGGCCTTCAATTCCTTCGGATGCGGTGTGTTTTGACGAACGAAAGGAGTCTACAAACAAAATACAAACATTACATCTCATTCTAGCTCGAAAGACACATATGATGTCAAATTTGTCATATATATATTGTTTTTCTACGTGCTTATGTACATTATTGTTTTATGGCTTTTACTATAACATGCCTGGCACACTGATTTTGCAAATTTAGTCATGCAAACACAAACATACATGCTCTCACCTCTTTATCAGTTTCTGAAGGATCGTCTGTAAACTTGACTGAGTGACTCTTTGACGTTTGCTGGTGCAACCAATTATTATCGTCGTCTTCATTATTAACTTCAGTCATTTCTTCCTGGCCTGTTTTTTCTGTTCCTAAAAAGTAAAACAGAAATTCATTTTTGTTATATGCATTTAATTTTTTATAAATATAATGAAATTAACAACTCGAGCTTTAATTATTATTATGATGATAATAATTCAAACAATGTGACAACGATTGTAAATATTAATTTGGATAATAAAAACTGTTGTAAAATATACGCGTTTGAGAAATTGTAATGAATTTTTCAATCGAGATAATTAATAAACATTCCACTGTAATTTATTTGATTATCGAATGTAATTTACGTTTTACTTTACTGAACATGTCATTTATAATTGAAATATTCAAATCTGTGTTAAAATGATCTGTTTCATAAAACAAAACAAGCTGACTTCTATACATTATTTTTCTCTTCATTTTTTTTTTTTTTAACAGGAAGCTCTGGTCGATTTTGTGTAATTGAATTCTCACCTGTCTGAACATCAGGATTATATGTGAGCTGCGGTAAAAGAAAACACGTTAATACAGTCTGTCCCGATTCTTTGTCAGTATCTGTTTGGAACGTCAACATGGGTTGTGCTTGATTTTCACTTAACCACACCGCTTTCAAATTTAGATTGATAAGAGAGTATGGCAAATATTGTAAACTGTAAGAGAAAACACGTGTTAGAATAATTTGAGTGTAGATCGATACATAAATGTTTGGAAAATATGTTTCACCTGTTTCCTGACACAACTAAAACGTGGAGATCCGTACAATTGCCTACTTCGTTGGGCAAATATTGCAGTTTATTGTCCCTTAAAGATAGTACACCCAATTTTTTGAGATTACCTTAAAAAATGATCAGATTCGATGAATAATAGTAACGAATCTACTATAATAAACATTTGAACTGTTATGATAATGATTAGTCATATAATCACCGATTTCTGTCGGAATAGATTGTAGCCCGTTTCTGTCGACATTAAGATTATTCAAATTCAAAAGGTTTCCTATTGTTGTTGGCAATTCCAAAAGGTAGTTTTCGGTCAGTATTAATTCTTGTAAGCTCTCACACCTGGACGAAAAAAGAAAATTACATGAAATGAAGGTCCAATTTGAAAGATTGGTGGAGCAATTGGAACTGAAATTAAATTCAAGCACATACTTTCCAATGTTTGCATTCAACGAGGACAATCTGTTTTGATCTATTTTGAGGATTGTCAATTTGCTGAGTTGGCCTAAGCCGTCCGGCAGCTTCTCGATCATATTTTGAGACAGGTGCAAATCAGTGAGCGATTGCAGGCCGCCTATCTCGTCGGGCAGATCCTCCAGATGATTTTCCGATACATCCAGACAGACAAGAGACTTGAGCTGGCCTATTTCGGCTGGCAAGTGTTGCAATTGATTGTGATCGAGCCACAATTCCTCGAGTGCTGGTAATTGTCCTATGTGTGGAGGCTAAAAAACAAACCAAAAGCATCACAACATTTTGTTGTTTCAATAATAATTATTCTAATTATCCTCAATAATAATTGAGCTTACCAATTCTTCGATCTCATTGTCGCCGAGATCTAATCTTTGTAACTTTGATAGTTTTGGGAGTGTTTCAGGCAAGGATTTGAGCAAATTTTCTCTTAGTTCCAAGGACTGTAGTGCTTCCAAGCTGAAATGAAAAGCGTTAATTATAATAATTATAAGGTTAATTGTCTAGTTGGAGAGAAACGTAATGGGAAAATAAGTTGAACAGTACCTTCCAAAGTCAGGTGGTAAATTCGATAAGGACATGTCATTCAAACCCAGCACCGTCAAGTTTCGCAACTGTACAAATCCATCTGGTAGTCTGCAAATCAGGTGTAAATTAATTAACCAATTACTTTTGAAACAAATCCAACAAAAAAGAATTAAATTAATCCAAATTTGATTGATAATTTTATTTTTTCATTTGTACCTGAGTATCGGATTGCTACTAAAGTCTGCCACTTGTAAGGAACGTAAATTTTTTATGTTATCCGGAATGTCTGGTATATCTATAACAAAAATTACAAATTATACGTTTTAATTTACATATGACGTCTTTAAATTTAAACAATAATCACCCACGACATTGAATTTTCTTTTGGTTCTTTTTTTAAATCATTTTATCTCTCACTCAATTCTTTCTGAGATTCTTTTTATTGACCATAAGATTTTTTATCGAAAAAGCAATTGTAATAAAAACTTTAACAGTGAATTATCAAAAGTATGTAAAAAGTGTATTTTTTAAATATTCATCAATGGCTACATAACATACTATAGGTATAGTATAGTACAAACCAACCTGTCGCACGTAGCAAATATAGAGAGCGCGCGCAACAGGTTCAACAGGCCTGAGAAGACTTGCTATTTGATTAATAAATATGTACACCCACGTGTTCGCACGACTTGAATTTCGATCGTATAACAATAATAATAATCATATGATAAAGAAGGTGTGGTGTTCCCTGCGACAAGTTTTCAATTCCTGCCAGTCGATTTATCTATTCTCATTGTTGCTCATGTGTAAGCTCTTTTCTTCAAACTCTTCCGACTGAATTAAACAAATAATCTCTTTAAAATCAATCAACATTAGACCAATTTTAGCAGTTGAACAAAAATTGAACACACAGAGTGAGTGAGTTTTATACACTCATGACCCGAATCCACTCGCATAAAAATACCAACAACTTTATAATTGGATCTGATGTAATATCCCGTATTTTGATCAAAATTGGATATCCTCTTTATATTATGACAAAGTTTTTTTTTCACAATACTCTTTTATATTTGGATAATATGCATGAGTAAATTGTATTCAAGCGTTTGTTTGTTTTTTTTTTTTTTAAGAATAAAAACGAGTTTCACATTTATTTTTGTTTCTCTATTGTTATAATTAATTTAAAACAAGTTTAACTTTGTTATAGGTAGACATCAGTTTTTGATGTATGACGCACGCTGGAGAGTGCACAGAGTTTTATAGTCAGTATTGAGAAATAGTCGCGCTGTTCCTGTAATGCATGTTTTAAAAAAATCTCTGCGATAACGTCACGCTCTGGCTGGTAGCGTAGTACGCACAGAAGACTGCCACATTGAATGAACCGAGAAACAACTGGCCTGCTACGATCTCATGTCTCGACATAACCATTTTGTTTGAATGACTACAACCTTTTTAATTTATTCTACACATGTAATTCACTCCACATCTCTTTCTCTTTTTTACTTCTCTGCCAAAAATTCATTTACAACGATATTTTTCATAATGATAAAGTGAAAGGAATGAAAATTGTGTATGAATACTAATTGAAGGAACAAAATTTGCTCGACATTATTATGAAATATAAAATTTTAATATAAGCAGTGATGATGCGCTGTGACACTTTAGTCACTAATCTGCGGACGGAGTTTGATTTTATTTGCATAATGAATTATTACCGCGTTATACTTTCCGCCGTTTAAACGTGTGCATCACGCTTGTAATTTGCGCAATTTTTATTACAGAATTAAGCAAGCAGCATTTTATTTGAAAATAACCTATTATGCATTTTACTTCATTTCAACGTCCAGGTATGAAAAGTTCTGTTTGCCAAAACGGTCTCATCGTGAATCATATTCGTCAATATGAACATATACTATTAACGTCAAATTTTTTTCTGAAAGTTGCCTTTAAACCTCTTCTTATCCTTTTTCGATATTTCATCATGTATTTTGTTATAATAAATGTTATGTTTTACTCTCATATAGTATTCTCGTTTCGACCTGTTTTAGATCTGTTGTATGAAATGTTATTGTTCAAAAGTGTTAACCTTTCGTTGCACACGTCGTGCACTGAGGGCACAGGGAGAGAGGGAGAGAGAGAAAGAGAGGGATCCGAATGTATTCATTTAAAACATGGATTTGTTTTATGTATTAAAAAAAGAATTCAACAGCGACACGCACAATTAATGGTTAAATTATAATTAATAATCAAAATGTCGCATAAAAAGTGAAAAATAATTTACATATATATATGTATATAAACGACTTTTCATGAGGTTTAAAGCTGCATTATTTAAGGCTGAAATTGTTAACTCGGAGACGTGTAAGAAGTTTTCTGCCATTACCTACTGCCATCGCCAAGGCCAAGGAGCTCGAGGACGATCGAAACAGAGAGGACAGAACAGCTCTTAAATAAGGGTTTTGCTATAACTGAGAGAAGCAAATGCGACGATAAAACAAAATAAGATGACGATGTTTTTATGTCAAGCTGATTAGTTCAAAATCAAAGTAGGTTGTACTTTAATTCTCGGTCTATATTTTCAGTTACGTTTAAAATTTATTCGCTTGGATAACCAATAACCATAAACTAATATGAATCAAACTTTTTACAAATAATCCATGGATGATTACTCGAATGATTATAGAAAACATTTCTCAGGTGCTAATTTGCAATCGCGCAATTTTATGAAAAGTGGCTGTTGAGTTGAACCATTTTTCTCAACGAATTTTCCTTACGAAGGTTGTTAAATTAAAAGAAAAGTACTGTATCTTTGCTAATTAAAAAAATATATGTAACGAGAAAGAAACCTAAACATTATTTTTAATATAATAAGAAAATGAAAAAAAAAGCAGAACTGGTTTAAGCTGAAAATGTGTTGAAATACATTTGCAATCGCTACGTACGGATTCGCCATCGCTGAAGCCCGTGAAATACGGAAAGATGTAAATTTTCATGCTTTCATCGAAAATATTACGGGAAAAATTTTGTTGAGTGAATAACGTTGAAGATTATTCAGTTCTATTCAGTTCTATATTCAGAAATATTCAGTTAATCTTTCTGGCAAGATCGATTGCTAATAATGGCCTAATTAAATGTAAACAAGGCCAATATCAGAGTCAGATTGCAATTAGGCGATCAATTTATACTGAAAATGTTTATTAGCTTGTATCTGGTTTCAATTTCAATTTCTCTTATACGAGAATATAAAAGAGTTTTGTTTAAGGAAAAATAAAATAATATTAATTTTAATTCTTCTTATACGAGAATATAAAACTTTTGATTAAGGAAAATTGAAACAATATTATTTTCAAATAAAAAATTTTAATTTTCTCTTCCGTTGTTTGTTTCAATGAAATAAACTTTGATTGGCATGTAAAAAAGTTGATAAGGTGACGTAATTGATAGACGCACGATGTAAATAGGCGTCCCAATCAATCGCAAATGTTTACGAGCCAAAATATAAAAACAATAAATCTGAAAACGACATAAACCATTCGAAAAACAATCCAGCTATTTCTATCCCACGTTTGGATAGTGAATGTCTACAAGGAATAACGAAAGCTTTTTTTTACCAACTCGACGTATGTTTTCCTTATATAGAAAAAAAAAAAAAAAAAAAGGAGAATGTTGCCTCATTTTCAAAAAAGGAGCAACGAAAACAAGGTCCTTAAAAAAACCAAATTTACAAATTTTAAATGTGAAATATATTTGGTCAACAACATATTTTCAAATCGAGTTGTTGAAATACAGAAAAAGAACGTTTAACAAATTACAAATAAAATGTTTTAGAAATGGAAACCGAATTGTGAGACGATCTTGCGAGATGAAGACCAAGGTAATCATCTGAACCGTATGTCTCATCAAGGCTGCAACGTAACGTGTGATTATGTGCTATTGATTTTACTTGTAAATTTTATTTCATGCCTTGACGGCCCATTCACTTTTTTTCTACAATATCATCAATGAAGGGACAAAAAAATTTTATACTCAAATGGAAAAATGATGCAAATTTGATTGATTAAAACTGTTGCCATATAATGAGTGTGAAAATTGTATACAAAAATATTAAATGATTCAAATAAAAACACACACGCACTTTTTGCGGAGTTTCTGAATTTGAGAGTGGACAGTCTGACGCCGCACAACGTCACGAGCGGCGGCGGCGAATTCCTAACAGCCAAGTCATCTAAATTCCGAGTTGAGTTCCGGGCACAGAGCTCAAGCAAGTGTGACAATCGACTTGGAAGAGTATTTTCTCAAAATGTTCTTTTACATTGTTCTTAACGGCAAACTGTTTGTTCATGGTATATTATATTTAGATGTATACAAAAATGCAATATACAATTAACTGAAATTAAAATCTTGTCAAGTTGTCTTGAGTCAAGTTTTAGCGTTAAGTGATTGAAGGAATAAGAAGATGAACATTTTATACGAGCATTATCTAGTCTTACTAATAAAAATAAATAATTAGTGATGAATATTCCGATGATTTATTGGATGTGTGGTGAAAACAAATCGGTTAGAGAGTAATTTAGTAATTGAATTATTAGTGTATCTATCTTGCATTTATCAAGAGATAATAATAGAATTTTGTGGGATATGCGTGTATAATAATGTTAATTAGAAATCCCGTGATGACCGTTGCCCTAGAAACGTGCAAATTGACATGCGGTTTCCGAATCGAATCTGTCCGGTTGCTTGCAAAAAAAAATATAAACGGAAGTGACTATCCACACTAGAGTATCATAGAGTATCATACAGTATATAGTAAAAAATCTAAAAAGATTATTGATATGTAAGATATAAGCTTTCCAATTTCCAATAAAAACCTATGAATTGGTATATTTCGTAAATTTGAGTAGATAACATTCAAAGTTATCATTTATCGTTTGAATGATATAACTATGTAAATTTGTTGCATGCAGGCATGCTATTTTATTTGGGACATTTTTAACTATGGTATATAACCTGCGGTCTGAAGATTGAAAATCGATAGATGATTGATCAAAGATTATAACGTCAAAAGAAAAAATATATGAACGCGAATGAATATGAATAGATGTATTTATAAGATGAATGAAAAGTAAAAATGCAATAAAACTGTCGAGTTTTGTCACACGTTGTAATAATAAGCGCTGCGGAACAAAAATACTATAGTACACTTAACCTACTCTCGCTAACAACCTCTAGACGTTATTTAAATCAAGCATTGTCACTCACCTCATTATTTTGGGGGTTTCTTTTATCATTCCTTTAATACATATCCGTAAAAAAGGAAATAGTCAATGAACGAAACATGTTCTCATTTATCTGTTAACATTGCAAATTGTCTATTTCCTTTAAATTGTCGTTTCTCGTTAGAAACTTATTCATCGTATACCTGTTCAGTTATTGTTATTAATAATGTCAAGTATAAATTAGCATATTTACAATCGTCTGTTTGTACAATTTTTTAATTACCACGTGAAATTCAATGTGCAAAGCAGGTGCTTTTTTCATCCTTCTATTAAATTTATTATCACAAGACGTACATAAAAAAAAAAAATTAAAGTACAAGTTAATTTTGAATTCGAATGTATTTAGCATTTTGTTGATGGTTGCAATCGTCTTGACTGAAATGAGTCAAGTTTATAGACAGACAAAATAGTTTCTATTTTCTAACTCTATGATAAATTTTATAAGTCTTAGAGTGAATATGAAAACGTAACATTTAATTAAAAATCCCTATATATTAAAATTTGGACGATAATGTTCGCACGACTTATGCGACATATTGTAAAAGGAATAATAATATGAATTATAACTGTATATCAAGTGGTAAAACGAGGAAGGAAATAAAAGCCACGATGAGACCAATACAAATCGAGTACACTTGGCCGCTTCTCTCAAGTACTTTTTCTTCCAACTAAACCAAGTGGATCATGATCTTGAAATATGACCTACACTTATTATCGCCTTGCATTCATCTGATCCAACATTTAAAGAGGAAACCAAACCAAACAACACGAAATTAAATCTTAAGATCAACATTTGCACTCGATATAGAAATCGACAATAATTGTTCTACCCAAACAGAATTGTGACCAGCTGGAATCAACTACTGCGGCACACGTCTGCCTCTCCAACTGTCCAAGTCTTCAAAAAAGCAATCAACCCAATCTAATACAAACTAGTTATCGAGAACAACTCCTACAATTCAACTTGATTCTTTTCAATCTATTGTATATAAAAAATACAATGTTGTATACTCATCGAGAAGCTCTCTAGAGAATTGTTGCTCTTTGACGAGACGTTTATATGCCTATATGTATACTCAGTTTCATTATTGTTACAATGTAAAAATATTAACTTCATCAATGAAAATTTAATTTCCAAAATATAATATTAATTGGTAAATAAATGCTCATTGTTCGTCTAATTGTGCTCTTTTTTAGTAACTTCAACGATTAATTTTAAATTTGTTAAATTGAATACCACTTTTCTAAGTATATTCCATTGATGCAAGGAACTATTTAGTCTCTGAATTAATTAATTATACTTGAGATTTAATTATCCAAACTTTCCAAGCATTTTGTCATAAATAATCGTTTATTAAACTTTGTCAATGGGAATTAATCAATTCGTTAAAAATTGTTCAGAGTTTGAATTTGAGAGTAAAATCAAATATTCATTTGATTATTATGAAAATGTGTGGTTTAATTTAATAATAATAATGGATAAAATAATATCAGAGGAGTAATGACTTTTCATCATGACTTGGTACAAAGTTACAAGCTAAAACTGCTTCGTGAGCTGTGCATTAAACAAGTACAATTATCTTATTTGTCAGTTCATTTCAATTTCTTCGAAAATATCGTTGATAAATACAAACAATTTAATCGCTTGCTATGAATTGGTGACACAATTCCAAAATTGACTGACCGAGAGTTATTCTATCGCTTTCCAACACCTCCAAGTTTGATCTCACCGGAAATAATAACTTCCGAGTTGAATGTCGATCATTTGAATTAAGACTTTTACTCTACGCATTACAATAAACAATTAAACTTTAATTATTTATTTTTATGTCATGTTTAAATAATCAAACTAACACTTTTTAAATTTTTTCTTAGACAATTTTTTATTTTTTCCAATATTTTTCTATTGAAGTTTTTTTCATATCACACTTATGGAGAACATATTTTAGTTTTCTTAGCTAATGAATGGGTCTTGAAATTTATTGTGTAAACGTTGTGTATCGATATTTCATTATTTCTGGAAGACGAACTGCTGTAGTTTACGAGAACCATTAAACGTCTAGCTAGCAGATGCGGTAATAATAAAGTTAGAAAACTGGTAGTCAACAATGTTAATTTCGTTTTTTTTTAATTTTCTACTATTAGTAAAAATATTGGTAGTTGTTGTCACGAGTTTATTGCATTGTTAAATAATTAAATAATAATTAACACATGAACATTTGCATTATATAAGACATATTTGAAAAAAATTGAATGCTTCTCTATTTTTGAGTGAAAGGCATTGTAAGACGAAAAAAAAAACCATGACTATCATTGGCATCATGAAAATGCATTAAAAGTATATATTATCTAGAAAGAAAGAAATGAAGAAAGTGACTTGAATGTTTGGCATTCTTCGAGAGGAATCCCGTGTTGCAACAGATTTGACTAATCAAAGCATGAAACACCTACAACAATTGGTCAACTACAAGATTTTGTTACGAATTTCATTAATTTATAATAGAGTAGATAATTAACAAATCGTTACGAGAAAGTTAATGTCACATTATAGTACAATTAAAGCAATCAATTGGCCAATTAATTAGCTTATCAAATTGATTGACAATTTTCTTTTCTAATGAAATTGTAATCAAGATCAAATTACTTTGATTTTTCATTGACGAATCTAAGATAGATACCAAATAAATATAAAACAGAAATAGGAGAAAAGAAAAAAATAATTATAAATTGAGTCGAAGCTGGTAACGGTATAACTTGTCCAGCGGTAGTAGTGGTGATGAAACCTTTTATTATTTCTCATTCGTATCACGGGCAATGTTGCTCTGTGAATACAAGTGCAAAGCTTACTGCTGTTCCGTTATGAACATCTACGCGCGCATTTTCATACAATAAACGTTAATTTCATTCCAACCTTCTCCTAATAGTACATTATTGCAATGACACCTCAAAGCAAATTACTTCCTTTCAGTTCGTATGTTTTAAACAATAATTTTATGGATCTTTATAACTCCCAACCCATAAAATAAAGCATTTTGTTTTCTCTCACCTAAAATACTTAGGGAAAATATCATATTGATTATTAATTTCAACTTGGAATACAACAACAGATAATAAACATAAAAATAGAACAAATCCAAACTTACCATTTCGTGAGACATCCAGCTCGACAAGATTTTCAAAATTTTGTATGTCTGGTGGAAGTCGGTGTATCTCATTGTCACTTAAACCAAGTTTCCTTAACCTTTGTAACCTGAAGAAATTCTGTAAATATAAAAGTCGCAATTAAAAATTCAACTCTTGAACAAATTTCTTAAACATAAATAATAAAGGATGAGAAAGACGACTTTTGCTAAAAGTCGCTACAATTGATGTCGTAAAGAAATAAATGTAAATAATGAATATGCTTTTGATGTTGAGTAGGCGAACAATAAAAAAATGGTTATTAAATCGAGTAGGAAGTGAACAATAGAAACATTGATAAAATGAACAGAGACGGTCATTGAAAATCGAATCAATCCAAATCAATTAGGACGCGTAAAGTTTGTTACAGACATCAGAGTTTGAAACAGTTGCATCAGTGTCAGTTTGACTTTGCATTCATTGCCTAGTTCTTGTACAATATTTATACGAATGAATGTTGAGCTGGAAATGTACAATAAGTTTAAAAGCGACGAGAAAAGTCAAGCTGATTATAGCTTTGAGCTTTATAAGAATGTGAAGCAAAAAAAGGAGATGAAGAAAGAAGTTGATGTTGTGAAAATAAAAAAAAAAAAAAAGAGGACACGGTTGAACGATGTACCTTGGGTAATTCACGGATGTGGTTAGCATCGAGGAGCAGCTCCTCGAGACTCCGTGAATAGCGGAGGATCTCGTCGGGGACGCTGGGCAACGAGCAGTGACGCTTGTCCACGCATTCCACCTGCCTGTTACACCCTTTGAAAATCGGCATGCAGCGAAACATGGTATTTCAAAGCGTGCGAATCGCCAACACACCGAACATTACTAAATAGCCAGCACAAAAAATAATAAGCCTTTGCTATTTGCACATCATCGACACAACGGCAACGCGACACCAACCAACCGACAACACACACTTTCACGCCCAACTCGCTTCTTCTTCTTCTTTCACGATCTTCAAACGCGCTCGCTCGAGTTTGTACCTCACACAGACTGACGTCATCACTGTCGTTCTAAAACCACACAACGCCGCCGCCGCGCACTACAATCTACACGCATTCCATTCCGCCTCCTTCTCTCTGTCAAGAGTTTCCGCGTCCCGTCGTCACGCGTCGCGATTTCCCGGACCGATTAACTGCCTTACCGACTGTCAACAACTCTTTTTATTCTGTCATTTTTTTTTTTTTTTTTGCTAATTACAATTGAACTTTTTTTTTTCAACTTGACTTTGCTACTTTTTGTTTCTGTTTTTGTTTTCTAACATTATGGTTTGTGTTGATTAGGTGTTGTTGTTTTTGTAGTGTCTTTGTTATTAGCATCAGAGAGAAAGAGAGACAGAAGGTACAATACCGGTGGAAGAAGCGCGCAGGGAGTGCGCGCGCGCAAGAGTGAGTTTGTGAGTTAGCACAATTTGACTGTGTTGATTGTCATTGCCAGTTGAAAGGAATGAGAACGCTCGTTATTTAAAAGTGACAATTTCCATTACATTTCACGATAAGTCACCCTTTTTACTGGTATGAAAACTTTGTTTGCTATCTCATAAACCGTCTTGCTGATTTTCTTACAATTAGAAACTCAATAGCTGTTTATTTCAGTGGTTAACCAAGTTAACCTATAAATGTTATTTATTTTTTCTTCTAGTTAACAGAATTTTTCAATTTTATTTCATTTTTTTCTGTGACTTTGGTTCGAGTAACACATTTAATATTTATTTTCATGAAAATAATGTTTTTTGTTTTTCATTTTTTTGTTTGCTAAAAAGTTGAGGAAGTAATGAGAAAATAGATTTTTACAATTTGAATTGTTTCAGAAATTAGCATGGACCGACTTCTGCGATTAGGAGGCGGGATGCCCGGATTAAACCAAGCCCCACCACCTTCAGATGCGCCAGTTGTCGATACTGCTGAACAGGTAATCTTTTTTAGAGATGAAAACTTTGTTCGTACGATTAAACTTGTTTGTATGACTTTTAGGTGTACATTTCCTCCTTAGCTTTATTAAAAATGTTAAAACACGGAAGAGCCGGTGTTCCTATGGAAGTTATGGGGCTGATGTTGGGAGAATTTGTCGACGACTACACTGTTCGCGTGATTGACGTTTTCGCCATGCCACAAACCGGAACTGTTAGTATTTTAAAGAAGAGCACATAGAAAATGAAATGAAACTGAAATTAGAATGCGTTTGATTAACATTTGAATTCAAATAGGGAGTGAGTGTGGAAGCTGTGGATCCAGTCTTCCAGGCAAAAATGTTGGACATGTTAAAACAAACAGGTAGACCGGAGATGGTAGTTGGCTGGTACCATTCACATCCTGGATTTGGTTGTTGGCTTTCTGGGGTTGATATTAATACTCAACAATCTTTCGAAGCTCTCAGTGAGCGAGCTGTGGCCGTTGTCATTGATCCGATCCAATCAGTCAAAGGCAAAGTTGTCATTGATGCATTTAGGTTAATAAACCCAAACATGATGGTGAGATATACTATGATTAATATTAATATTATTATTCAATTATATTTGATGAATGATTGGCTAATGCAAAATTTGGAATTCAGGTTTTGGGACAAGAACCTCGCCAAACGACTTCAAACTTGGGACATTTACAAAAACCTTCCGTTCAGGCTCTGATTCATGGACTGAATCGTCATTACTACAGTATTAGTATTAATTACCGTAAAAACGAGCTGGAACAGAAGATGCTACTTAATTTGCACAAGAAAACTTGGATGGATGGTCTTACTCTTGCCGAGTACACCGAGCATAGTAAAATCAATGAAAATACTGTCTCTGATATGCTGGAACTTGCTAAAAATTACAACAAGGTAACCAAATGTTTGGAGAAATTGTTTTATTATTTAATTCGACCGGATAGCAAATGAAAAAATAACATTTGGTATGCTTTATTTCAGGCTTTGGAAGATGAAGAGAAGATGACACCAGAACAGTTAGCGATCAAAAATGTAGGTAAACAAGACCCTAAGAGACATCTAGAGGAGAAGGTCGATGTGTTGATGACCACTAATATTGTACAATGTTTGGGAGCCATGCTTGATACTGTTGTTTTTAAATAATTCATCTTTCTTTTTATACCCGACCCGATGCGAATCATAACATTTATACAATTATATTCTTAGCAATAATCAATAATAAAATTCTTAACAATACACGTTTTATGTTTTATTACCTGCTCAATAACCTTCGAATTTCGACACAATATTATTTTTATTCTTATAAAATTGTTTTCAACAAACATTGGAATATTTTTTGTCATTTCAAGTTTTCGTTTTTGAAAAATCGAGGTTATGGATTTGAATGTATATCCTTGATTTTCAAGACCAATCACAGCTCGCGCTTGTAGGGATGTGATTTCGCATGCGTCAGGGTGTTTTAGACGTCACGGGGTGGTGCGATACACATCTGACCGTTTATCGTATCTACTCGTGCACGTTTGATGCTGCGTAATAAAACATTAAGAAAATATCATTTAATTCAACTGAAACACACGAAACTGACTTCCATCTGAATATGTTCAGCTCTCAATCGGACACCCCATTGTCGTCAGGTTTGTTATTATCGTTTTAAAAATTTTATTTTAACAATCACATAATGTCCTCGATATAAATCTCATGTTTTTCATGACGACAGTTATGTCAAGTATATCTATATATACATATATTTATATTTGTTGAAAAACTCAAAAATAATGAACAAGTTGATTACAGTGTGAAAACAAAAAACGATCGATCTCTGCATGTTGTGAATATGAATATAATTTCTTATAGCGAAATTGATCAAATGAATATGTCAGTGTTTTTGATTTTAGAACAAAATTTTTAATTGGAAGATGATGTGATATATAAAATCTGTACTCCCTTTTTTTGAATATTAAAAATCATGGCATCAGAAGGAAGTTGTTATCGGAACCTTGGCGCTATCTCAAAACGGAATAGAAACGACAAAAATGTAATAACCACCGAACCATCACCAATTATTGACTCATCTATTCTTCAATGTCATCAAAGAGATGTGGTGAGTACAATATGTGCATGGATATATATTTTTATTCTTTTTTAATGGAGAATTTGAAAAAGTGATTGAAACTACAAATTAACATTTAGAAATGCCGATAGGAGTTCTAAAACTTTTTTTTTTTGTAACAAATAATTGATTTTTGTATATATTTATTTATATGATGCGTCGATCGTATGACGGCATATTTCATTTCTTTATGTAAAAAAAAATTAGTGTGAAACTATCGCTTTCTATATAAAGATTTACATAAGAATACACATGAGAAAAAGTCGACAACATGCATATAGTAATACTGTGTGCATATAAAGAATGAATAAAACCAAAAATACATATTTTGATCTTGAAAACGGTCGTTGCATGTTGATGTGTAAAAGCTGTTCATCATGTGTATGCGTGATATAATTAAAAAAGAATAAAATCATTTACAGTATTTACCAATCTATTAATAATTAAGAGCCGAGTAGGTGGGGTTGAGGTTTACGTCTAAAAATACGCATCTAAAAGTTTTATACTAGGCCAGCGGCGGAGATCAGTCGCATCGACGAGTCCAACACCATTCAGGTCGACACATTATTATATTCTTAATCAGCTAAAATTTACAACATTTGCCGCGTTTATTTTTTAGTCGCAGTTTTCCAGCGGTGCAGATCTAGGATTTTATTTTGATCAATACACTGGTATGTTTTTTTTCAGTTTACTTCTTTTTTCTCACCACACACACATTCCGATATAACTTTTTTATGTAGAGATAGATACACTTATATACTTTCTCATTTTTATCGCATAATGATCAAAGTTGTATTTTTAGGGTTTAAATTGAAATCAGCATATATATTCATTTTGTTTTAGGTAGCCACCGATTTGATCCGTTTATAGATTTTTTGAGCGATTTTAAGATGAAACCGTTTGTGGATTCAAACGGCGCTTCGCCACCTCCGTCCCCAGCAGAGAAATTAAACGGGGACAAACTGGTAACTTATTCCAAATGAATCATTCATGTTTAGTTACTTTTATTGTTTAATTATGATTCAAGTTGGTTTGTTCGATTGCGCAGACACAGCAAGGCGAAATGGTTTTGACTGTGGAAACCAGATTGAACCAAATAAGGGAATATATCAGGACAACTTTGCTCATGATGGAATCTCTTAAACAGTCGAGTGATCCAGTAAGTATACGACTATGATTGCAGTCCGTCTACAGATGATGGAATTGAAACTATAACGCAACTCCAACAATACTAAATCATCTCAATTATTCAAAATACAATTCATCGTTATTATTATTTCATATATAGAGAGCAAAAACTCAACATGAAAAACTAGCTAGAATGGTGGAAGATCTGTACGATAGTGAAATTAAACTATCCAAACTCCTGCAGCAGTACCGTTCACAGGAAAGCGAGGTCATTATTAATATATATTATTCATATAATTATATCTGATCAATCATATAAAAACAAAGACACAATAAAACTTGTAATGAATTAAATCAAAAGTACGTGTACTTGTGAAGAAATTAAGATAAAATTAAATGTTACGTAGAATGAAAACGTGGAGGGCAGTCAGAAAGAAGCAATGGAGGACGATCGAAAAGCCCGCTTGTACAAGAAGATGGAAGAGTCGCAGAAAAAGTTGGTCCAACTTCAGGAACACCAATCGCAATTGGTCGGGATGCAAAAAGCCATGACAGAAAGTTTAAAAGAGGCTCGTCAGTTGCGCAGTAATTTAGCATTGCTGGACCCAGAGGAATCTACGGTGCAAGGCACCTCATCTGAGGCTGAGGCCCAGATGATTGCACTTGTTGGTAAATTATCCAAACTGCAGGCTAAAAAACAGAATATGGATCAACTCATTGCTGAGCTTAGTGCAACTAAAATCCCAGAACAATGTGTAAGCGCGCTCTTCCACATTTTTTGAATGAACGTTTGTAAAACGTATATCAATAACTGTCATTTCACAACACTTCTGGCAATATGTCAGCAATTGTAATGAATGTTTATATATAATTATAAATCGTATGCAATCTTTGATGAACGATGAAGTCATTTAGTGCAAAAATGGTCAACTCAATTATTAAAGTTTTTTTTTGGGATCATTCAGTTTCATAAAATGCGACATCTATTTGTTTTAGTCATCATCTCAAGTTAAAAGCAGAGAGGATAAAGAGAAGGAATTAGAGGGGTTGAAATCTCAATTGGCGCATTTAAAAGAGCTAATGGATAACGCAACGAATGGCAAACAGCAAGTCAATGATGATGAATTATTATTGGATGAACAAGATGACGAACCGGATAAGCCTAATGACGATGATTTTGCTGCAAAAATAAAGCCAAAGATGGACGAGATTCAAGTGTGTAAACGAAACTTGTTGTACAAGTTAAAGTTGACGACAAGATTCAAGGTTTATCATGGCGATTATTTGTTTAATTTCAGGCCGTGACCAAAGAATTGAAGGAACAAGCAGCAATGCTCCAAGCTGCTAGAGCTGAAGTTGCTGCGTTGAAACAAGCCTATAGTATGAGAAGCTCTTTGAACACTGCTTCAAACTCTCCTGCGAGTTCGACACCGATTCCGGCCCAGCACAACGATAATCCGGTAGATTTTAAATCCGATAATGCCAATCATGATTCACACCAGCCTAAAGCTCCTTCTCGAAAGGTTCGTTCATATTCATGAAATCATCATTCTTCCATAATTCAACCAATCAATCAATGTAACGTAACTTTTGTTTTTCAATACACTCATCAATGTGACTGAATTAATATTTATATCGATCATTCAAGGGAAAAGGAAAACGCAAGGGAAAACATTGATGAAGAAGAGCTACATCTGAATTTTCGGACCAAATAAAGCAACGACGGATTGTTGTTCATGTTTTCATATTCACAATACTAATATAGAGTTGATTATTTAGTCAAGTTTGCAATGATTGCGCATATTTGATCATGTAATTTTTATTTGACAATTGTTATAATAAAAATCAAACTGAATCATTGTTTTCTCTTCATTTTTAGATATATAAGAGATCGGACATTCGAGTTTTATCATTATTCTTCTATTATCAATCCATTCAATTTTATATAATTAAAATAAATAAATGTTACCATTTTCATAACGAAATTTTAATTTAAATAAATTTTGTTTATAAAAAAAATTAAGAAGATGATTGTTGATTATAGGATCAATGTGCTAATGAAACGGCAAATGTTGATTGGTACAGTCGTAGGGAATCTAACAGCGGACAAAGCCGTGCTAGTGGATCGAATAACTTTTCGTGGTTTCCACCTGGACCCAATGGTTAGTCCAATAAAAATAATCTGATCAGTTATTTATTATTACAAGTATAAGTGGCGATTTTACGATGACCTGATATTTTTTACAGGATTGCAAGAACGTAGCACAGAAGACAATTCCTTACCAGAACATTTAGATTTAGGGCTTCAAGTTCCAATCGAAGATAACTATCCAAGAAACTGGATCGGAGTTCCATACCCTCCAGTAGTTCCAGCAACCAATGGTACAAGCTAATTTTATCAACATTTGTATCAATTAATTGTTCATTATCTAAAAAAGATGTTTAAAATCATTTACAGGAGCGGTGAATACAGCCGAGTTTTACCGTCAATTATTTTTGGGGTCTCAAGCTCATCAGATCCAAATGATGAACGGCACAATTCAAAACTGTTGCGAAATGTTGCATTCGCAGCAGAAGGAGATGCTGCTGATGCGCAAAGCAATTGTAGATTTGCAAAATCAAGTGCGTCATTTCCAAACCCACGATTGCAAGAGGAATAAGAATCAAGAAAACGCCGGCGTCGATAGCGAACACTTGTATTCCCTCACCAATTTGTCCTCAATAATTGATACTTCTTCCGGCATTCATCAGCCAAATAAACATCCTTTTTTGTCGCGCAATAATTACTCGGACAATTTGCGAAGGTAATTTTATTACAACAAAATTGCGCGACACCTACTTTTCTTTTTTCTATACTTATACGTAAAAATCAATGTTTTTTTTATGTTTTTCTATTGGTTCTTATTGATTTGTAACTCGATGTGTAATAGCGAGAAAGAATTTTCATCAACTATCAATAATAATAATAATACTAAATGATATCATTGTATAAATATAAGTTTGAGAAATAAATAAATATTAAAATTAGAGTTTTATTTTTGTTCTGTCAAGTGAAACTGTCCATTATACTTTGGCGTACAAATTCGTTGCCAAACTGTGTGAGATATAAAAATAGTAGAAATGGTATGTAAAGAGTAGTTTTATTTGGCTAAAGTTCACGAGCACGTTTATCGATTATTAACATTTTGTTCAATAATAAATGACAATAACATATAGTGTGTGCTATCAAATTTTTTTATTCCAAAAAATTGGACGCTGAAAAAAGTATTAGATTGTTGAAATATCAAACCAAAATTTGGCTTGTTTAACATTATTTTAAAATTGCTTGCTCTACGTTGAAGTGTTTTGAGCAAAATTTTAGTTGAATTAAATTTTCCTTTCAGTTCCCATAAACCAGACGATTCAACACTCGACTTGACAGGAATCGGAACTTTTTCTACCAACTCGATCACTATTGGATTAAACAACTCTTCTCTGTATGACCTTTTATTTATTTCTCATGTCCATTAATTTTTCGACCTGATAGCGAAGTTTTTCATGTCTCTAATTCAATTTTCTTACAGAAAAGAAAAACAAAATCAAAGTTCAGATACTCTGGACCAAGTGTTAGAATCTAACGCTTTAGATTCAGTTTCGTTCAAAAAGTTGCAAGATGACGACGAGGATGAAAGTTTGCGAACAGACACCAATGTTCAGATCAAAGAGGAAAACATTTTGGAAGAAGAGAATTCATTTTATCGTCTGCTTTATACAAATGATACGGATTTTTCCATTAAGAAAGAGGCTCCCTATCAATTTGAAAAATTAAGGTATTTGATTTGTTGATAACCAGATACTTGATAGTATGAAATTAATATCATTTTTAGAAACAACGTTCAAACATCATTATTTGATTTGCAGCGACGAACTGAAAGAAACTTTGTATTCCTTTGTAATGGCTAATATAAACAGGAGTGATTATTTGATGTTTGTGTTCAGAAAACTCAAAATCATCAGTGAAGATGAGTACTTGCGCCTAAGTCTGCTCAAAGCACTCTGCAAACTGGGAACCATGCAAACACAACAGAATACATTAGTGAGAATCAAACATCACCATCGATATCTCAGTTTACTTGTTTTTGATATCATAATTTTTATAATCATTATAATAAAACATTTCAGGCAGATGCGACAGATCAAACGATGAGTGAATCGGTCACAAGTGGCTCCACTGACGGTGAATATGAACTAGACGCTCAAGTGAGTGCGATAATAATTAACACAAACGAAAAGCAGCCTATTCAGTTAAAACAAATATCAAACCATCCAATCAACACGGTATAATCAATTTTTCTTTTTTCTTATAGTAATAAAAATTCATCACACATCACACTAATGGTGATAATTTTTAAAAATGTTTGTTTATTTAAGGACACAATCTCTTGTTCCACAATGTCGCCATTGACATCGGGATACATTCAAGATCTAACAGATTTAAACACAATGAATCCATAGGTATGATGACTGCAGCATGGACAAAAAAATGATGCATAGCCTATTTTCTTTTCTGTTTAATATCACGATGTCTCTTTCAGAGGTAAAATTTCAATTGATTAATTCAAAAATCATCGACAACGAAGAAGTTTTTTTGCAGCGTGATCAACAAATTCAAATTAATTTTGAAAAATTACTTGTGATAAAAATTTCTATTTAAAATGAATATAAAATTGCAAACTTGTGTAAATAAAGTTGATTCTCTTTATCTTGTCTATTATTGATGGAAGAATAAAAAAAAGGACATATAATTACGAAATGAAAAGTCATTTATTTCTCTCATCTTCTATACAAACATAGAAATATGAAGGCGGTTGTTTAAAGTTAGTAGAAAAATGTTTTGAACACAACAATGTAACCTTATGAATGTATGTAATAATAATAATAAGAGAAAAGATTGTCATAATCAGAACTCTGCCTCTAAGGCATTGCACTCGGTTTGTTGTTGGTGGTATATTGAACATCCATGAGTTTCCAACAACATATCTTCGTACTCTTTATGATTATCATTGTTCTTATAGGCACTCTTATTTGCTAGTCTGTGATTATCATATTTACCTGCTGCTCCCATGGAGCAGAGGCCGCCATCACCACCAAGCCAAAAATCCTGCAGCTTCAATAATCGCTGCGAATCATCCTGCAGCGCGGCCAGTCTTGCCTCTGATGATGATGAACTTGGGAACCCACGTTCATTAATGTTTCTTCTGGAATAAAACTTTATTTAGACAATCATAATTTTGTGTTTAATTGACAAAGAAGAACGAAAAAAGAAGTTTGTTTACACTCTACCAGGTCGGAATCGTTTATTTTGAGAGGGTTCCGTGAGGGCATTTCGCTTTCTGTTTGGACCCTGGTTGGACTGTCCAGTAACGCTGTTTTCTGTAATAACGCAAGGGTTATTTTTGTTGTAGCATTGTTGCTGAGTAATCACCTCGTCCGTTTCCATATCTGTATTGAAATCAAGATAGCTGATGTTACACGCTTGTGATGAGAACTGCGCGTCGTTTCTCCTCAAACTCAGCGGCGGCACGTAACCGTAATACGTGTTGGACGAGATGAAAGAAGCCGCATTGGCCAGTAAGTTATTGTGTGCCAATGCCATCACATCAATTCAGTTTTCTCAATTAACACACACTCAAATCTAACTTTTAGATCTGGTTTTTTTCAAAATCAAAAACTGTTTGGGCAATTCGTGTTGTTATTGTTGTGTTATTGTGCGCACGCAGTGCATGTTTACATCATGGGGGCGCGCGCGCAGTATAAAATTATACCTATAGAGGGCACGTCATGATTAGCCACACACACGGCGGGGAGATTCAAAAAACATACATTTAGAACTCTTGAATTCACAAGTCATCATTTTGCGGGGATCCCATAAATACTACATTTATCAATAATATACACAAGATGTAAATTTCTGGTTGTTGAAAAATTATTTTATTATAATAATTATAATAGTAATTCAAATAAATACCTAAGAAATGATAAACTCATGAAAATTCAAGTCTTTTGTTGTTGTTTTTTATTTCAAGTATATATATATGTATTTATTTATTATATTAACTATCTGTGTCATATAGTGAAAAGTAACGGGCTCAATGAAAAGTTTAGTTGTTTGATAAAACAAATTGCAGCAGCACAATTTGATGACAATTCGACAATGTTCAGTTGTTGTTGTCAACTTGGTACAACGATGTGAGAATATCGTCAAAATGCTGAACACTTGACTCGTATTGTTCCAACTGTCTTGTGAGGTCTCCCAATTGTTCGCCTAATGTGAGCTCTTCCATGAAAGCTTGTAGTTGAGGAGCACTTTGGCATTCTCTATAAAACGTACCCAAATCCGTATTGGTATTCGTCACAGCAAAAGGAGTTTTCTGCAAAAAGGATTGTGTTGACTGAGTGATCCGATCATCAAGACTAATGAGAAAAAGAATGATAAAAAATTGTTATTCCACTCACTAAATCTACCATAATAAAGTCATCGTTGGCACTTGTTATCGAACAACTGCTTCTCCTTGAACCGTTTTGAGAATTGCATTTAAAATTGGTATTATCGTTGTTGGACACTTTCTCGACGTTGCCATTGTTGCTGTCGTACAAATTTTTTGTCGTCGTCGTCGTTGCGGTTGTTGTTGTTGCCGTTGCCGTGTCTGAGATGGCAACAATCACTGGAACAGGGGATGACGAGGACGTCGATCTTGGTTGCAATAAAGAACTGAACGGTACGTCCGGTATCACCAAGTCCTCTTCATTAACAACTACTTGCTTATTAACAACAAAGGCACCCACTTTAATAGTGTCACTAAGTGACTTTGAATTTTCCTCGCTGCAAAGCAAACGAATTTGACATGTAAATATAATCAACATACAATTTGAAATTAGCTATTCACCTTTGTTGATAACGTGCGTGCCGCGGACTCAAGTCTGTATGAAAGTGATCGCTTTTTAATAATATTGACTCCCGATTGCTGTGAGTCGGCGAAATGGTCATTTTTGTTCTGTAAGACACTGATAGATGGATCGTTCCCACAGGTGTGCACAGCTGGCCAACTCTCACATGTTTGTAATTGTCACCTAATGAAAGTTATATATTAAAAAAATCTATCAAATTAAAATTGTGATAAGGCACAGGGGAAAAAATAAAAAAACAAAAAGAATTTTACCTAAACTGTGGAGCTGAGGTTCTCCCGTATAAGTTCTGTAACAAATGACGTACGAATCGGGGCCTTGACTTCTACTGAGTTTGTAAGCTGGTGTGATCCTCGAAACAGAGAGGAGTGATTTCAAAAGAATGCCCATCCTGTTATAAACAGTGTAAGTAACTCGTATGGATGGATCGCTTTGTTCAGGCAAGATACCAAGTGTCCAAGTCTCAAGAACCATACTGTCACCCTCGACAGTTTTCAGTGAAATCTCTATACAAAATGGGATTGCCGAACTTATCAAGTCCATAGAAAGGGATCTCTTTGTTTCTACCAGGACCTCTGGCAAATCATGGATTGCTAAATTAAACTGAAAGAAAAAAAAAAAGTGAATGTAAGTGGAGCAAACAACAACAACAACATGATTATTTATAACTGTAACAAGGTTCAAGAAAATAAAGTTTACCCAATCTGTCCCAGAGGAATTAGGTTTACATTTTGTAACAATTTTGTCGCCAGATCTGGCTTGTATAATAACCTGGGCCACTTTCTGGGCCAAAATTTTGGTAAACTTGTCCAAGTCTTTTTTGTCTTGCGTATTCAGTTTGTACAATGACATCTCGTTCGTGTACTTGTTAATCACTGAATTACGAACAATAACTCAAAGTCTGTCTGGCTGGACAGCACTCCTCCTGTCTTGTGACATTTTTGATTATATTATTACTATTATTGACACGTGCTAGAATAATGAAACCCATCTCACACCGCACACAAAACGTCTCAATGACCTTTGCAAGTTCAACTTTGTTTATCCTCCAATTGTTTTGTGATCAGTTCAAAAAAATATGTGTGCATCGTAAATGTCACAGAGTTCATATTCACTGCAATCTAAGCGTTCGCTCCCAGTTGGAACGATGACCAATCCAAAATTGGCGAAAGTCAAGTTGAAACGGCTTGTCCGGGGAAAGTTGCAAGATTTTTTTATGTTTTGACATTAGGTCGTCGCACAAAAACACACATTTCCGTCTCCATTTTGCAGTTACACACACAATGTGGTGGTGGTGTGTATACGTGTTGTTTTACACGCACAGACACCTCACATATAATATATCAACAGCAGCGCCATCGTCGACTAGACTTGCAACTAATGTAAAGGTTCATTTTCATGTGTACACACATACGTGTATGTCAGTTTATTATTTTTATTGCAAAAACGAGACAACACCAAAAACTGCATATCCCACCGCACTAGTCTCCTCTCTCAAATTTTGCGTATGTGTGTGTGTGTGTGTGCTAAATGAATGAAGGTGGTATTTTTGCCGCCGATGAGATATTCCAATTCGCCAATCTGCTGTTGTATTATTGTCATTTATGCGATATGCGCGCTATGTAATATTTGTTATTAATTTGTGTTTTTGTGCAAAAATAGTTTGATTTTTACAACTGGCACATAAACAAAAGTGGTTCGTATGAAATTAGATCGAGTATATCAATTTAACTGGTTATAAATCAATTTATATCAAGTCACTGAATATGAAAAACAATAAGTAATTATTGTCGTCATTGCATCGGCGGTACGGATCAATAAAAAGCTAATGACTTTCGTAAATGTCATTTTGATGCAGTTTAACAGATATTACAATAGAGTTGATAATTGATCGATGTTACACAATAATAATCATTAATTGGTCTCGCATGCTTCACGCTCTCTTTGGGAGGCATGTAATAAATTCAATGTTCAGTTTTGATATGTATTGATCAATGGATGAATAAGGCGGTTAACATAAAGTTGATGAATAATATATATTCTGTTCTCTGTATACAGATTTGAGCAAAAATGGCTGATAAAGCAGCTAGCAATAACCAACAACAGCCAATTGTCAAGATAGGACATTACACGCTTGGCCAAACATTAGGTGTTGGTACTTTTGGCAAAGTGAAAAGTAAGTTTTGAGAATAATTGAACATTATTCATTCATATAAAAGTTGTAGAATGTGTTAATGTAATGTTATTCTAGTTGGTGAGCACGTGCTGACAAAGCACAAGGTAGCTGTAAAAATTCTGAATCGTCAAAAAATCAAAAGCCTTGATGTGGTTGGGAAAATTCGTCGAGAAATCCAAAACCTGAAGTTGTTTAGACACCCACACATTATCAAACTGTGAGTGCTAAAATATAATATAAGAATTAAAATATATTGTACAAATGAAAACAAATTCAGATGATAACGAGAAGATTTGAATTGTCTTTAGCTATCAGGTGATAAGCACCCCGACAGACATTTTCATGATTATGGAATATGTCTCGGGTGGCGAGCTGTTCGACTACATAGTGAAGCATGGAAAACTGAAGGAATACGAAGCCAGACGTTTCTTCCAGCAAATCATTTCAGGTGTTGATTACTGTCACCGTCACATGATCGTTCACAGAGATTTGAAACCAGAGAATCTTTTATTGGACCACAATTTACACGTCAAAATAGCTGACTTTGGGCTGTCCAATATGATGCAGGACGGCGAGTTTCTGCGCACATCTTGCGGCTCGCCCAACTACGCTGCACCGGAAGTCATTTCAGGCAAATTGTACGCGGGTCCAGAAGTTGACATCTGGTCATGTGGGGTCATCCTGTATGCCTTATTATGCGGAACACTGCCTTTTGATGACGAACACGTACCGACTTTGTTTAGGAAGATCAAATGTAAAAATTTCTTCATCATCATAACAGTCTCTTGTTTATAAGAAGTAGCATTATTTGTTTCTTTTTTATTTTCTAGCTGGAATTTTTCAAATTCCTGAGTACCTTAACAAGCCAGTCGTGAGCTTGCTGTGCCATATGCTCCAGGTGGATCCCATGATGCGAGCAACAATCGAAGATATAAAGTAAGCCTCCAGTCTGCTGAAATTACAACCCATTTCAATCGACTAAACATTATCTTTTATTTTGCGTAGAAAACACGAATGGTTCCAAAAGGAGCTACCATCTTACTTGTTTCCGTCGCCTGTTGAACAAGATTCTTCAGTGATCGACACAGATGCAGTGAATGAGGTTTGCGAAAAATTCAATGTAAAAGAATCTGAAGTACACTCGGCACTATTAAACGGAGACCCGCACGATCAGCTTGCCATTGCTTATCATTTGATTATCGACAACAAAAGGATCGCAGATGAAGCTGCGAAAGCTGAAATTAAAGATTTTTATGTTGCTTCGAGTCCACCACCCGTTGCCTTCAGCCCGAACGAATCCAACAGCAGCCCTTTACGACCGCATCCTGAAAGGATCGCACGTATGTATAAATAATATGATATAGGTCAATTTGATTTTATACAATCAAACGTTTTAGTCTCCTGATATCAAAGTTTTTATTTAAAGCAGAAGCAAATTCGATGTATCTACACTATATTAAGATTCAATACATGACTAATGTATTATTTTTATTATTTTTATTTGTTAACTAGACACAGTATAGACAAATTTTCCTCTTTAGTAATAATAATAATGAATTACTTTAATTTGTGATTCCAAAGCAAATATAACAGAAACATCACGGAGTTTGCCGACTCGGAGCTTACATACTGCTGGTACTTATAAGTTCTCAATATGTTTATCTCACTATTTTTCTTAACTTGCATTCTTGTTCTAAATTGTCTATCAATTGCTTTTCCTAAGACAAATTATAAGTGATTGATCTCATAAATGAATGATTGAAAGAATGAAGACAAGTTGTAAACATATGATCATAAGAGGTGTAAGGCCATTCTAGGAAACAAACAAAGTATGAGTCAATTTTATTATTTTTCTATTGCAATGAAGTCTTTTGAACTATAAATCATAATGAATTATATAATGACACATTGATTAATATAAATGACTGGTTTTTTAAAGTATTTTATCTGTCTGAAAAAAAACCTACAAATATCGTTTGTTAAACTTTTTTTTGTTTTCTATAGCCTTATAGTCTTAATTTTTACTTTGATACAATTTCGTTTTCTTTTCCTTCAACTTATAATATTTATAAAATTATAACAAATGCTTCATGTATTTTCCAATTCATTAAACATTTGTAATTGGCTATATAAAATGCTTCTTCAATTATAATGCTTCATTCTTATTCATGATATACTGTTATTTTTATATTCCATCTATGTATGTTTATGATAAAAAACATAACTGTTGTTTCTTCTGCTATAAATGAAAAATTAATGACAACAACTACGCTTTCAATGTGTTTTTATTTTTTATTCAACTTGCCATATTTTTTCATCAATTTTTGATTTGGTTTTCAGCTTTTCGTGAACGTCAGAGTTCACAAGGCTCGCAAGGAATCGTTCCGCCACTTATTGCTGGGCATAGGACTCCCGTGAAACGAGCAAAATGGCATTTGGGTATAAGATCACAATCCAAACCACACGATATTATGAACGAAGTCTACAGGGCTATGAAAGTTCTAAATTTTGTAAGAAATAACTTTGGCCAATTATTTTAGTTTTCAGTCTCAATTGAATTTCAATTGTATTATTAATAAACAAATTAGATCAAGATTGATTCAATTTTATTTTCATTGTTACAGGAATGGAAAATTATAAATTCATACAGTGTTCGTGTTCGTCAAAAAAATCCTATAACAAATAGATATAGCAAGATGTCTTTGCAATTGTACCAAGTTGATCACAAGAGTTATCTTTTAGATTTCAAGTCGCTCTCAAACGAAGAAAATGAAGATAGAGGTTTGTCAACTTTTTCTTTTAATTAGCAATTTTAATGGAACTGTATACTAATCATACATTTTATATAGAATTAATGATCCCGGGCCAGCACACCGGACACCACACCATGGAATTTTTTGAGATGTGTGCTGCCTTGATCACGCAATTGGCACGATAAAAGATTAGTTGTGGTCTTACTATCCCTTGATGAACAGTCACAAACAAGCGTAGCCAAACAAAAGTTTATGCTGTTTTAGAGTTTGCAGCGATGACTTTTAATTGTTAAAATTTGCCATTCAAATTGTATATTCAATAAGGCATACGACCTTTTTTTTATAATTAATAAGTGTAAATGTCAGAAAAGTCATCAATTTAAAAAATCACTTAAACAGTTAAATACGAATTTATTGAAGATATATATGTTTTTTGTAAATCAAAATGTAAATACGAAATAATTGATCCTGATGTGTGTAATATGAGTTGTGTGATACAAACATTTATCAAACAATTTTATATTTTATTTTAGATTTTAACAAATAAAGTGTCATGATTGGAATGAAAATACAACGCTTATAAATAATAATAATTATAACAAGACAGTGAAAATGTACCATACTCTTGTAAGTTATATAATATATATAATAATTATTGTTATTACGCGAAACAAACCTAGAGCGATTGAAAATAAATAACTATTGTTTTAAACACAGCGTTCTTTTTGTTATGTTATTATTTAAATGTCCAAATATTGTTTAATCATCTTATCAAACGCATTCAATATAATCCAACATTTCACGATGGTTCCGAAAGGCGGCGCACCTAACCTCAACATGCCCAGTACTCCTAGCAGCCGTCAGAACAACAACAAAAAAACAGTGAAAAAGTGAGGTTATCAATATACCAAAGCACGTAGCAAAACAAAGTGTTGCAGCGGAGCAAAATGTTGGCTAGTCGTAGGTTAATTGAAGTGAAAATACTATGTCGAAAAAGTATTGCGAGGTATTCGACAAAGGCGGCAGAACAGTTGAGTACACACTATGACAAGCGGCTGGCCCACCGTCTAGAGAAAAAGGAGGCTAGAAAGCCGTTTGCAAAAAGCCTACTGTTAGGTAATTTTGACATGGAAATTTGCGCGTTCCCAGAAGCCCAGAGCTCGGAGCGCAATGCAAATTTTTTCGAATGGCTGAAGCCTATTGAAAAGTTGATGAGTGAGGTGAATGCAAAAGCCATTGACCAGGAGAAAAAGATACCAAGCGAGCTCATTGACAAGCTCAACGATCTAGGGGTGTTTGGGGCGTACATCGACGAGGAGTTTGGGGGGCTTGGGCTGCTCGAATCAGAGTACATGAAACTGCTCGAGACACTGGCCAAAGTACCTGCGCTGGCCCTTATGCTATCCAAGATGAACAAGTGCGTCGACCTGATTGCAAAAAATGGCTCACCCGAGCAAAAACTTGAATACCTTCCAGGTATCGCAAATGGCACGGTGATTCCGACATATTGTGTGAGCGAGTCGAGAACTGCGGACAACAGCCTTTCAATGATCAACTGTCGGGCGCTTATCACCCACACGAACGAAGAACACTTGTGCCTCTCGGGACACAAGTTGTTTGTGCCTAATGCGGAGCGAGCAAACCTTTTTCTCACGTTTGCCCTCTGTGCGCACAACTTTGACGCGTTCAATGTGGACAAGACCTTGTCCCTGCTGCTGGTGCCAGCTAACAACAGCAACATCCAGCTGAGCGAGCCAATCGACGTCGTTGGCATCCGAGCTCTGCCTCACTTCAACGTCACCTTCAACGAGGTCATGGTCCCGAAGGAGAACCTCGTCGGAAAGATCGGAGCAGCCAAGAAGATGTACGTTGATTTCATGACGACACGCAAACAAGACAGCAGCGCGGTCAGCCTTGGGATGTTGCGCAACTTTATCGACACGTTGACAGACTATATGACTCGCACGCACCATCTGAACAAGAAATTGTGCGAATTTGATTCGGCAAAGGAGGTACTCGCAAACGCGACCCACTCGCTCTACTGCATGGAATCCGCGACCTACCTAACCGCTGCGCTTATGGATCTGCATGAAAGTCAGGACTGCGACATGGAGTGCAACATCATTCAAAACTACTGCGCCGTCGAGTGTGCAAAACGCATCTCTGATGGGATACATCTGATTGGAACGCCGGCTTATCTTACGCACAACATCTACGACCTCTTGTTCCGCGACATCCACGCCCTAACACTTTTTGAACACTCTGTCATTGACAGTGAGGCCTTGACTGCTCTCATTGGCTTGCAGCATGTTGGCAAGATGATTAGTCAAGATGTTTATAAACTGAGAAACCCATTTCATTTTCCAATGTTCAATCTTTTCAGAGACAAACGAATCAATCTGAAGATCGCGGATAATCTGCATCCAAGTTTGGATGGCCCTGCCAAGATCCTTGAGCAACTTTTGTACAACCTCAAATATTCCACGATCAATTTGTTAACCAAGCATGGCGCGTTAATTGCTGACCAGCACATGGATCTCAGAAGGCTCTATGAACTCGCCACCATTACTTATGTTTTCTCGAGCGTTCTAGCGAGAGCTTCAAGGGCTTACTGTATTGGACTCAGGCACTCGGATCATGACCTCCAGACGGCCCAAATACTTGGTTATAAATTCAAGGCCAAATCCGCCATGCTCGCCGAGGAAATCGAAAAGGGTGGCTGGTTCTCCGGCGATTACATCAATAGAGAGATCACGCAGTCAACGCTCCAAAATAGACAATACCTCGCTGCTCATCCTCTTACTAGAAATTTCTAAACTCATCCCTTCCATTACTACTCAGATGTAAATATATGTTCCGAAACACCATGAGACAAATGTTATTAAATTAACATTTTTATTAATTTTTTTATTTTTCCATTCATCATAACGAAAAATTGTAGTCAACACGAAACTGTATATAGGTAGATATATATATATTTATCAACAGTTACCATGTACATATAATAAACTAGTTATTTTCAATTCTTGACGTTTTTATTCTTTCTTTCAATTCTGCTGATTTTAATACGTTTTTGATATTTTATTAGAACTTCTTTTCAAATGAAATAAAACCAGTGAAAATTGGCTTTAGATTTGACTAAAATAATACAAAATTGAAAATTAAAATGACAAAAATATGTTCGATTGAAAAAAATGATAGAACAAAAATTGAATACAAAGGCATATTCAACATATTCAAACATTTTGAAAAACTTAAAACGATTCAAAATGATTTCGAAGTAAATATAAAATTATGATTATTTTTGGTAAAACAAGAAAAAACTCACTAAAATCACTGAAATTTTCACTCTTCACTTTCGATAGATTCACTTTTATCCATTTTCTAAACTGGTGAAGTTCAAATCTTCCAGGGTACTCGCGCGAGAGGACGGAAAAAGTTTCGAACCAATTCGAAAATTTGACAAAACGTCGACAGAACTGATTCAAAATGACGATTATGTTTTGTTAAACTTACTCGGTTCGGCGATCCAAATGAAGCAGATCGGCGCAATTTTAACAAACCTTTTTTCGATGATATCCCCCGTTGCGATCTGTTTTCCAACGATGATGCATTCTAAAGTCACATCCAGGAT